>CATIWR010260321.1:0-25688 GCA_949677035.1 Omphalea diandra | reverse complement strand
CTAGGGAATGTCGAGTCACCACTTTAGTGGATGATGAGGTTATTTTCAAAGGTGAAAGGAAAGGCAATACCTACTCAATTGACTTAGATAATTTGGCTAATCAATCTTTCAAGTGTCTTATGTCTTTAAGCAATGAAGCTTGGTTATGGCATATAAGGCTTGGACATGCAAGCATGGATCTTCTTCAAAGCCTATCCAAAGGAAAGTTAGTGGAAGGACTTCCCAAGCTAAAATTCACTAAAGAGAAGAGATGTGGCCCATGCCAAATAAGGGAAGCAACATCAAGCCTCCCACAAAGCAAAAAATGTTGTAAGTACATCTAGACCACTTCAACTTATTTACATGGACTTAATAGGACCTACTAGGAGTTCTAGCTTAGGTGGAAAGCATTATGCACTAGTCCTTATAGATGACTACTCTAGGTTTACTTGGGTATCTTTTATAGCTCATAAGAATGATTTTTTTGATGCTTTTAAAAGTTTTGCAAACAGAGTTTCAAATGAAAAAGGTTACTTCATAACTTCTATTAGAAGTGACCATGGAAAAGAATTTCAAAATGAATCATTTGAAAATTATTGTTTGGAGAATGGAATTTTTCATAATTTTTCAACTCCTAGAACACCTCAACAAAATGGTGTTGTAGAGAGGAAAAATAGAATTTTAGTAGAAATGGCTAGGACAATGCTCAATGAGTATTCCTTACCAAATTACTTTTAGGCCGAAGCCATTAATACCTCATGTTATATAGCAAATAGAATTTTTAAAAGAACTCATTCTCAATAAAACCTCTTATGAGCTATGGAATGGTAGAAAACCCAAGGTCTCATATCTAAGAGTATTTGGATGTAAGTGTTATATTTTGAATACCAAGGACAATCTTAGGAAATTTGATTCCAAGACTAATGAAGGAATCTTTTTAGGCTATTCCACCTCAAACAAAGCTTATAGAGTCTTCAATAAAAGTTCTATGGTAGTTGAGGAGTCTATGAATGTCGTTTTTTATGAATCTAGTAAACTTGATCTTGGGAAAGGTACTTTTGTTGATAATCTTGTAGGTGAACTAGAAAAGTTGCAATTGGAAGATACCATAAGAAGAGATGATAAAGAAAAAGGTGAATCATCAAGGATGGATGAGGAACCACAACTTCAATAAGAGGATGAACCAAGGCAAAAGCTACCCAAAGATTGAAGATTCTCCAAGTATCACCCCAAGGACTTGATCATTAGTGATACATCAAAGGGTGTAAGTACTAGATCTCAATTACATCATTTAGATAATAATCTTGCATTTGTTTCTCAATTAGAGCCAAAATCAGTTGATGAGGCCATTGAAGATGAAAGTTGGGTACTTGCTATGCAAGAAGAACTCAACCAATTTGAAAGAAACAAAGTATGGGAACTTATCCCTAGGCCTAAAAATCACCCAATTATAGGTAGTAAGTGGGTGTTTAGGAACAAGTTAGATGAGCAAGGTGTCATCATTAGAAATAAGGCTAGATTGGTTACTAAGGGATACAACCAAGAGGAAGGCATAGACTATGATGAAACCTTTGCCCCCGTAGCAAGATTAGAGGCCATTAGAATTCTCTTAGCATTTGCATGTCATATAAACTTTAGACTTTTCCAAATGGATGTTAAGAGTGCATTTTTAAATGACATTATTGACGAGGAAGTTTATGTTGAACAACCTCCCGGTTTTGAATCACAGTGTTTTCCAAACCATGTTTTCAAATTAAACAAAGCCTTGTATAGATTGAAACAAGCTCCAAGAGCTTGGTATGAAAGGCTAAGTCTATTTCTCTTGCAAAATGATTTTGAGAAAGGAAAGATTGATACTACACTATTTGTTAAAAAGCACAAGCAAGACACTTTAATTGTCCAAATCTATATTGATGATATTATCTTTGGTGCTACTAATAAATTTCTTTGTGAGGAATTTGCTAAGTGTATGACTAGGGAATTCAAAATGAGCATGATGGGAGAGCTCAAATTCTTTCTTGGTTTACAAATCAAGCAACTCAAAGAAGGGATCTTCATCAACCAAGCCAAATGCACAAAGGAAATTATAAAGAAATTTGGCATGGAAGGATGCAAGGTAGCAAAAACTCCAATGAGTAGTACCATCAAGATAGACAAGGATGAATCGGGTACGATAATAGATGAAAAGAGATATCGAGGTATGATTGGATCTCTATTTTATCTTATTGCTTCTAGGCCAGATATAATGTTTAATGTTTGTATGTGTGCTAGGTTTCAATCTTCACCTAAGAAATCTCATTTGAATACTGTAAAGAGAATTTTCAAATATTTGCATGGCACTATTCACTTAGGACTATGGTACCCTAGGAATACATCTTTTAGCTTAGTTAGGTATTCGAATGCGGATTATACAGAAAGCTTATTAGATAGAAAAAGCACTTGCGGGACTTGTTAATTCATAAGTGAATGCTTAGTTTCATGGTTTAGTAAAAAGCAAGTATCAGTTGCCTTGCCTACCGCGAAAGCCGAGTATGTGGCAGCGGATTATTGTTGCACCCAAGTTCTTTAGATGAAGCAACAATTAAAGGACTTTGGCAAAGCTATTGATCACATTCCCATCAAATGTGACAATATTAGTGCTATCAATCTTTCAAAGAATCTCATCCAACACTCTAGAAGTAAGCACATAGATATTAAGCATCATTTTCTTAGAGATCATGTGCAAAAAGGTGATGTTGTGTTAGAATTCATTGACACTAATCATCAACTTGTTGATATTTTCACTAAACCTCTAAATAAAGAAATGATGAACTTCATTAAGAGAGAATTTGGAATGTTTGATGGAAGCTCTGTCAGGTGAAAATTCTTATTTGATCTTATGTGATATGTTTAATTGATGATTGATATGGAAGGTTTTATTATTTGTTTCTAGGGGATCATATGTTTTTTCAAAATTGTCATTCTTACCTTTGATGACTCACAATTCGCGATCGCTATTCCTTCTTCACAGTCGCGAATTACAAGTTAACTTCTACCAGTTGTCAAACATCAATTCGCGATCGCAAAATTTCTCTCCACTATGAATTTTGGTCATTAATTTCAAAATTCTAACCATTGCAGTGTGTATTCCTGAGGAAAATTTGTCCATTACTCACATTTTCTCAAATTTGTGGTCGTGACTTTCATTTTCGCGAACGCGAATTTGAGTAACCGTCTCACATTTATGTGATTTGATGGCCAACCATTTCTAACCCTTCATTTAATCAATTTCTAGATGTTTGTTACCGTTTTCACACCTCTTGAAGCCTATAAATACCCCCTTCAATAGTGATTTTCTCACATCTACTCCAAATCACTTCTACCTCTCAAATCACTCTTAACTTTCACCTAAATTTCTTCATCTACTTCCATGGCTCCCAAGAAATTCTCAAAGGCAGATAAGGGCAAAGCAGTGGCTCAACCCTCTGCTCCTCCTGCCCTCCACCTTATGAACGGTATAACGAAGGAAGAGAAAGATCGTTACAAGGCCAACTCTTCTAAAGTGATTGTCCCCAACAAGATTCCCTCTACTTTTATACTCGAAACCTTAGGTCTCAACGACGAAATTTGCGCATTTCTATGCAACCTTGGATGGAACGAATTCATCTTTCGAGATGAACCCGGGTATGAGGAGGTGGTGCAAGAATTCATGTGCACCATACAACTCAACCGCAAAGCTGAGTCAAGGGCAGGCCAATATGGGTTCATATTTTGATGCTTTGGCAATCCCTAGTTCATAACCTTCGACCAATTATTGTCCCTCTTCAATTTCCAAGTTGGAAAACACATACCCTTCATCATCTCCGCACTTGATGTGATCTACTCTGAATTTTGGTCGAAGATATCCATTGAGACAAAACACGACCCCTGTTCTTCCCTCTCCAAACACATAAAAACCTTACCCTTGTTGATCCTTCATCGGATCATCACCTTCTCCATCAATGCGAGGGGTGATGGAAATGAAAAGGTTTCCTAAAAGGACTTGACATTTTTATTTTGCCTTATCAAAAATAAACCCATCCAGACTGGTCGTTACCTTGTGGATCAACAAATCCATATGAGCACTAAGCTAAAAAGCCAATTTTTGCTCCCTTCTCACGTCACCGCGATCTACCGGTTCGTTGGAGCTCTAAATGAGGACAATGAGCAATTCCTCACCAAGAAGCTCCTTCCATCACAAAACTTCCTCGACCTAACATATTTGATTAATGCCAAGGCCATCCATCTAGACTCTTATATCTATACCCTTTGCACAGTAGGGGCAAAGAAAGTGGAGTCCTCTCAAGTTTCTAAAAGAAAGAGGCTCCAACTTGATGAAGGAACAACTCAAGTCCCTCCTCATGCTCCTCAACCCAAAGCAAATACCAAGTTATCTCTTGCCTCCTTAGATCGCAAATTGGACAAAATGATGTGGATGATGAAGCAAAGGCTACTACTCTTTCTTTCCCATCTCCACAGTGATATGGTGGATCTACAAGAGAAACTCGGAGTCCTTACTTGTCATCTTCTGGACTTCAAGGACTTTGAAGATACAAAAGATGGAGATGACGATGCAGACGACGTTGAAGATGGAGATGAAGTCGAGGGAACCACTTCTGCTCAAGTTGAAGACACCTCTAGTGATGAGTCTTCTACTTTCTAGCTTAGGGATCTCTTTGTACTTTCCTTCTTTTATGTTTAAAAGTTTGTGATCCTACAGTTATAAAGATGTTTTCTTTGTTATATTGTGATCTTATGTGATTGTTATCCATTGCTTTTTATATTTACTTTTGCTCCTTATTTTTACTTATGCATGAGTTTACTTTCTCCCTAATTCCTCCTTTTTTGATCTTGCCAAAGGCGGAGAGAGTGTGTATGACCTAAGCCTAAAGGGAAAAACATCTAAGTCTCAAAAATTATAGCATAAGTTAAAGAGGAGCATCATACTTATTGTTGCTTAGAATCACTATGTTTGAATGAATAATATACTTAGCAAATTTTTTGTCTTAAGTATTCATTGAATCTTTACCTTCAATCCAACTTCATTTTTTTCTGTATTATTATTACTAAAGGTCAATCTAAGTTGTCAAAATCAAAAAGGGGGAGATTGTTGGACTAGGGTAGTTAACCCAAGTCTTGGACCTCTTTTGATCTTGAAAAAGGAGATTGATCATGTCTAATATTTCAAATAAGTGTTATTTTGTAGCCTTTAGTTTTTATCTAAAGTTGAAAGTTGGATGAAGCTCAAAATTTCTTAAGTATGAAAAATTACTTCTAAATCGCAACCGCTACTTTGTATTCGCGACCGCGATATGTGAAGAAGCATTACTAGAAAGAAGATAGGCAAAATCACGGAGCCATTCTCGGCCGCGATTCATCCAAATGACAGAGTCTAAAATTGACAGACGAAATCGCGGTGTGTGTCACCCCTAGTCGCAATCGCGAATTTCGAAGTGACTCAGGAGGGAAGCAAGTCCACATTCACGGCATGACATGTGTTCCAACAGACCGTTGAAAGTCAAAATTTGTGAAGGCATCTTGTTGGTAGTGACCGCGAATTGTGAAGAAGAAGATAACCATTTTTGGCAGACGAATTCGCGTCCTATGTCACGTCCTGTACAAGAAAGCTCGCGACCGCGACTTATGAAAATAGGTTAAAGAGCAACGACTATATTTTCCTAATGAACTAATCAGAAGCTGCCATGTGGACTAACTGTTAGACATAAACGAGATTTTCCTTCAGAAATTTGGATTTCACGACCGCTAATGAGTAGTAGCGAACGCGAATTGAGACTGTCAAGCATTTAATATAAAATTTGTCAAACATGTCTCAAAGATTTGATGAGCTAAGGTCTTCAACATCTCTTTGGTGAAGTTTGGGTATAAATACTCCACCAAACGGCCATGAAGAAGGTTGCTAAGAAAGTTATTACAAGTAATTAAAGCTCACAATCTTTGCTACTCATTTTCTTTAATTTTCTTTATGCAATTGTAAGTGTTAAGTGTGAGCATTAAACACCAAGTTATAAGGTTATAGTGTTAGCCTAAAAAAACACTTCAAGAAAGGTTTAAGTGTGAGCCTAGTGAAACACTTGAGTGAGGTTGTGTGTTAGCCTAAAAACATATTGTTGTAAGGTTGTGTGTGAGCCATCAAAACACAAGTTGTACAAGTTGGGTATGAGCTTGAAAACATCTTAAGATAGTGAAATACCCAATTGATAGATTGGGGAGTGGACGTAGGGTCAATTATACATAAACCACTATAAATAGTTGTCTCATCTCTACTCATTCTTCTTCCCCTCTTCTTTGTCTTTTAATTTTTTATTCACCAATTCAACCCCCCTTCTTGGTGCCAAGGGACAACAATACTAATACGTAACTTGCTTAGTGAAATTCTATAGTAAAAGTACTAAAAGAGATTATGCAAACAAAATTTTTTTTATCAAACTTCTATAAATTGTTAAGTGTTCTTTGTATCCTCCTTCATCTTCTTTGTAAATTGTCATTTTATCTTTTAAATTACATAAAATTTGTCATAGTCCTATTCACCTCCTCTAGAGCTTCATAAGACAACAAATATTTATCTTTTTTTCTAAATAAAGAAAACAACAAGTTTTTATTAAATTAATATAACAACTTTGATTAATAGTAAAACTTCTTCCTTTCCTATTTTTTCTTTGCTTTCTTTTATACTTTTTTTAACCCTTCTTAACCTTTTTCCTTTCTGTATAATATAAGTTTATTTCATTTTGTATAATACTATTTTTTCCGTTTATTTATTTTTTCTTAATTCTCATGGTATTTCTTTGTTATTTTCCCTTTATTCATTTTTTCTTTTATTTTCATTGATTTTTAAACAATACATGTAGTTGTTAATCTTAATTATTAATATTATTTCGTTAATTAAGTAGTCTCGCAGGATAAAATTATAAAACTTTTAATCATTAATTTGTTAAAATTATATCTCATAAAAAAAAAATTTTAGTGTAGAAAACTTTTGAGACCAGCTCCATCTAACACAAATTTATTTTTATTTTTTCAAAATTAAAATGTAGTTTTCAATTAATACATTTACAAAAAAATTTTAGTATATTAAATGTAAATTAGAAAAATCAATAGTTAAAATATTATAGATCATTCACTTAAAAAAAAAAAGAAAAGCAAAAAATCATATAATAATAATAATAATAATAATAATAATAATAATAATAATAATAATAATAATAATAATAATAATGTTATTATCTTATATATTTTAAATTAGTTTATAGTCATTTTTTAGCATTTTCTTTTAGATAATCTAATATCTTAAAGAAAAGGAATGTTACTTGATTATTTTTCAAATAAAAATTTCAAAATAACCAAAATGTCAAAATAATTGTTTTTAGTCTATTGTAAATATATAACATGCTTTATTTATAATTTTCCTTGATTTTGATATTTTTCTTCAATAAAGAAGAAATAACCAATTGTAAATATATCAAAATGGCTACCTATTCAGAAAAATAAAATAAGAACAATATTTTCTTGTTGTTCGAGCAATAAAATGATCTTATAACTTGTAGTGCATATATATATAACATAGTAATATGATAATTAAAATTATAAATTTATTGATTTTAAAATTGATATAAAAAAATCGCAGACTTTATAATTGATTTTAAAAATAATATAATTGTTTTTTTGGACAAACTGAAAATTTCATTAATAATGAGTACAAAACATTACAAGGATAAAGCATGATTAGTCACACCCTTAACTCCATAACTATAACAGAAAGCTCAAAGAAAAATTCAACAACAAAGTCAAAAACTACTAATAAGATGAGACGGGTACCAAACATCCATGGCAGCAGAAGCAAATGCAATGGGCTGGATTTGCAGAGTTCGAACATCGGGTAAGCCGAGGCAAATCTCTTCTTCCCGCAAACTAATGGGTGTAGCAAATCCCATCTAGGAGTATAAAGCAGATCTTTAGGAGATGATTGGAACTTCAAGTAGGCCGAGGCAAACATCTCCGAGCAAGTGTATTGTTGATATTTCTCACATCTAGTAAATGTTAGATGAAAAAACCTTTTGTGAAAACCATCACATAAATCTCAATTACTCAGGTTAAATTATCAAGAAATATAAACAGATGGTTAAACGAAAACATATTTGAATTCATAGCAACTAATAACTTTGTTAGAGTAGTGTGATTGGCCTTCTAGATTAATACATACTCCTCCCAAGAGAGCCTTTAAAGTTTTCTTTAGGTTTCTTTTAGGTGATGGGATGCCAAAAAAAACAAAATGTACGTATAATCTGGAACCATAACCATATATATTATTATCCTAGTATTTCAATTTTACCAATCACAAAATAGGAATAACCCTAGGGTTTTTATACATTGAAGGCCTACATCCTATTAGATACATTAAAACCCAAATTACCAAATCTCATGGGATCATTTTTATTTGAGTTTAACATTATTTGACACTCTATCATATATAAATATTTACATATAAGTCTGGTGTTGGATTTACAATCCAATAATCTCCCACTTGGGTTATATGTATAACCTTATAATTATGTATTATAAAATAACCAGCTCAACTTTGTTGTCATTATCAAAATATATCTATAACCAATCCAATTCATCAATCATATCAATATAGGATCAAAGTGGCCTTCATTACATTTATCGTAACTTAACCTATCAATGATCACATATATCAATACAACTAAATGACATGGATTATGATGTGGATGTGTAGTATGAAAATTTCATACAAAGTGATTTAAACATGCCTATTTCCAACTGGTCCACCTTAAACTTTAGTGAGATCAAACCATACTTAAATCAGAGTGAAAATGAACAAAAATTTTATTTTTGCAAAAAATAACCTTAAAAATATTCATAAGCTAAAATAACTGTAAATGTCAATATTAAAAGCATCTAAAATTACAAACTCCCTCTAAAGCTGAATATCCTTAAATAACTTGACACCCATAGAAGCAATATGCTCATGAAATATCTTAAGTGGCAATAACTTAGTAAGCAGATCTACAATCATAACGTTTGTGCCAATGTGCTCAATAAACAATTGTCCACTCTAAACTATTTCATTAACAACTAAGAATTTGATGTTTATATTATTCGACTTTATTGAGTTCCTGTTGTTATTGGAATATAAAACTACTGACTTATTGTCACAAAATTACTTAAGTAGTCTTTCAATTCCATCTACTATGTGTAGTCCTGTGACAAAGTTTTGTAGCCATATTCTATCATTGGACACCTTATAACACACTATAAACTCTGCTGCCATGGTAGAAGAGGCTATAAGAGACTGTTTAGCATTGTTCCAAGAAATGGTAGTTCCAACTAGCAAACAGATATAGCTCAATGCATATTTCATACTATCTTGACATCCAACAAAATCAGAGTCAGAAAACCCAATGATCTCTAGCTTATATGTACTTTGATATAGAAGCATTTAGTCTTTTATTTTATGTAGTACCATAAGACGCATTTGACTGCTTTTTAGTGGTTTATTCCTAGATTGCTTAAATATCTACTCAACATCTGAGTGACATACACAATATCTGAACGCGTACATACTTGAGCATACATCATACTCCCTATTGCAAATGTATAAGGAATCTCTGCCATTTCCGTTTTCTCAAAATCATCCTTAAGGCATTGAATGAGACTAAATTTGTCTCCCTTAGCCACAGGGGTATCACCTAGTTTGCAATTTTGCATGCCATATCTTTTAAGAACCTTTTTGATATATCACTTTTGTGGCAATCCTAGAATACCCATAAAGTGATTCTTGTATATCTAAATTCCTAACACAAAAGATACATCAACAAGATCTTTTAATATCAAAATTCTTAGCTAGAAAGCTCTTAGTTTCATGCAATAAGCCTATATCATTATTGGCAAGCAAAATATCATTAACATATAAAATCAAAAAAATATGCTTACTCCCACATAACTTATGGCATACATAGTCATCAATCAAGTTTATCTCAAAATCGAATGAGATAATCACTTGATGAAACTTGAAATACCATTATCGAAATGCTTGCTTGAGCCTATAGATGGATTTCTTAAGTTTGCAAACCATATTCTTTGGATCTCTTGACACAAAGTTTTCTGGTTGCACAATATAAATTATTTCATTAATGTCATCATTTAGAAATGTCGTCTTTACATCCATGTGATGTAACTCAAGATTGAAATGAGTCATTAATGCTATTATGATCCTAAAAGAATCTTTCAAACAAACTAGAAACAAAGTCTTTTTATAATCGATGCCTTCCTTTTGTGTAAAGCCTTTGCAACAATATGAGCTTTATATATCTCCACATTGCCTTTTGAATCCCTTTTGGTTTTAAATATCCAATTACAACCAATGGGTTTCATACCTTTTACAATAGGATAAGATTTCATACATCATTGTTATTTATGGACTTAATCTCCTCATAAATGACATCTATCTAGTTTTGAAAGTTAGAACTTTCCATGGCTTGATTGACGTTGATTGGATCATCTCTGTCACTCCAATGTCAACATTACGTTCTTGAAGAAATACAATGTAGTCATCTGGCACTGTACTTCTCCTTTCTCAATTGGATCTCCTTAATGGCATAGGTTTTTGAGGTGGTAAAGTTTGTTCTTATTGAACAATAACTTGAATAGGAGGCTCTTTGACATTGTCTTGATTTGTTATGTCTTCAACAAAGTCAGGAATGAAATCTTGATCAATGATAATAACACCTATGGGAATATCAACATATTCCTATTTAAAGACAATGTCTCTAACCGTATCTCCTCCTACAAACTCGACATCCTAAAAAAATCAAGCAATTCCTGACTTAAAAATTGACTTAGTTGTGGGATTATAATACTTGTACCCCTTAAATTGTTCAAAGTATCTAATAAAATAACAACTCACTGTCTTTGAGTCTAGTTTCTTTTCATTAGGCCTTGCCTCAACTAGACGTCCCTAAATGTGCAAGTGATTTAAATTAGGTCTTTTGCCTATCCAAAGCTCATAAGGAGTTTTAGGAATTACTTTAGTTGGAACCCTGTTAAGGATATAAGCTGTAGTCTTCAGTACTTTTCCCTATAGTGATTCTGGTAAGGTAGAATGAGAAATCATATTGCTCACCAGATCCTTAAGCGTCTTATTTCATCTTTTAACAACACCATTTACAATGGGTGAACTCAACATGGTGTATTGTGGGATGATACTGCATTCCTCCAGGAATTTAGCAAATGGTCCTGGACGTTGTTCACTTTAACCGTCATATCTGCCATAGTATTCGCCACCATGGTCAAACTTGACGCTTTTGATCCTTTTGCCAAGTTTGTTCTCAACTTTAGCCTTATGACTTCTTAACATATTCAGTGATTGTGACTTTTCATGAATGAGATAAATAAAGACATATCTTGAAAAATCATTTATGAAGGTTATAAAATATTATTAACCATTCCAAGCATTTGTAGGAAATGGCCGCAAATGCCCATATGTATAAGTTCTAAGAAGTCTGAAGTCTTGTTGGCTTCAAATCTCCCTTTATTGGTTTGTTTTCCCTTTATATAGTTAACATAAACATCAAAATCTATAAAATCAAGGCAATCAAGAATTCCATCTGACACAACTCTCTCAATTCATTGTTTAGAGATGTGACCAGAATTCTCATTGGTTAATTTTCTCTTTACACCTCGTGCACTTAATTGCAGGAATTCATTAGAAGAGACAATTGTATCTAACAAATAAAGATTATCATAGCCTAATAAATAACTAGTACCAAATAATTCTAAATCATCATGAAACAATATGAATTTTTCATTTTCAAATAGACAAGAATAATCAAAATTGTCTAAAGTAGAAATAAAAAATAAATTTCGCCTAAAAGACGATATAATAAATGTCTCATCAACATCCAAATAATTTTCAATTTTTAACAATAATCTAAATTTTCTCGTTGCCTCTACTTCAATTGTCTTGCCATTGCCCACATAGATGTATTTTTCATCATCATTTGGCTTTCGCAACTCAGGCAACCTTGCATAGATGCACTTACATGAATTGTTGCAGCAGAATCTATCCACCAAGTATGTCTAGGCACTGAAGTTAAATTAACTTTAGAACAAAGCATATTAAGAAGCTTACCTTTCTTAATACGCCATGCATGATAATTGGTATGTTGCTTATTCCTATGACCATCAACACCACAAAAGAAACAACATTTACCTTCTGATTCACCTGATTTATATAGTTGTTTCACTTGAGGTGTTGTATGTGCAACTTTCTTGTCCTTCTTTCTTTTCTTTCCCTTTCCCTTATCTTTAGAGGTTGAGGCAAGGTGAGCGCTTTCTGTCTTATCTTGCTTCAACCTTTCTCTTCCTGAACACAGTGTGATATAAGCTTATTTAGAGACCAAGTCTCTTTCTAATAGTTATAGCTCACTTTAAACTGGTTAAATTGCATTGGAAGATATATAAAAGAGATATAAGAACTAGGTGCACTAGCAAGTCCTCACATAGATCAAGTTTAAGTGCTTTTAGCTTAGAAGCAAGATGAGACATCTATAGGATATACTCCCTCATATTGTTTTTATCCTTATACCTCATTGAAATGAGAGTTGTTAAAAGCGCACCTATCTCAGCCTTTTCGTTTTGAACAAATCTGTTTTCAATATCTACAAGGAAATCTTTAGTCGTAGTACTATTTTCAGACATTGTGCCCTTGAATGCTTCAAGAATGGCCCTCTTCATAATCATCATGCATATGCGATTCTATTTCTCCCACCTTTCCTTATCTCTTTTTTCATCAGAGGTACTCTTAGTTGTAACAGGTGGAGGAGAATCAACCCTTAACGTAAGGTCAAGATTCAATTGATGTTGGCAGTAATATTAGCCAAAGTTATAGCTAAACAGAGAACAACAAACAAACAAAATATGCTCACATAAGTTTTGACACCAAATAACATAATAATAAATTCAAAATAAAGACAAATCTCATCTCAAGATACTGGATACTCTATTAATATTTTATCTTTGAATAAAATATTAACTTTTAAGTGATATCTTGGTGTAGTAATAAAATACTGACAATAAGAATATGTAAATAATAAATTTTTCTTGGGTCAATTTATAATTTACGTAAAAAAACTTAATAATTATCATGTGTTTATTACCACAAATGTACATGCAATTCTTATCAAATATGATACTCCTTTAAACTGATTAATATTTATATAAATTACACATACATAACTTTTTTATATTTCAAAACAAATTAATTTCAATAAGAGAAATCATTTTGACGATATATTTTTTCAATTAATTTACATCAATATATATATATATATATATATATATATATATATTTGATTTTAAAATTGTATCAAATTTTCTTTAAATAAACTATGATTGCAGATAAAATAATAATAATAATAATATAATAATATCATGTCAAAAATGTTCAAGTCCACAAACAGTTTTGTTGACCCTTACCATACTACCGGAGCAGCAATTAAAATTAAAATCAAGACTATGAAATCTGGAAAGCGGTGAAAAAAATCACGTGGAAGTCTAACTTGGATTTATGATCCAAAAGTAAAAATCCAAATAAGGTAGATCATCCCAAAGGTGGAAAGAAAGGAAGAGATCTTTCTAAATCTAACTAAAGGAGAACAAAACACAATAATAATCGCACAATATTACAGATAATATAGCATGACGAATAAAGGAGAGCTATTTCTGGTCATAATGATGGGAAATAACTCCGAAAATAGAAATCCACAAAGAATAGGTCAGATCTACTTTAGTGAGAGATAACTAGAGAGAGAAAATATTACAATCTATTATATGGACAAAATAATGTAATTTCAATGGTCATGTACTAGTAGAAAAATTGTCCCAAAAAAGAATAAAATATAGGGGGAGAGAAAGCAAAAGCAGACCATATGATTATTACCTTGCAAAACCAGTCATTTTTCCTTTTCATTGTAAATTATTATTTTCATTTTCCATCGAAAATGTGTTTATTTGTCAAAAAATAGAATTTTTTCTATTGTTATCAATTTCAAAACATATTGTTCATCCTCGTACACTAAGAAAGAAGTTAAATTGATAAAAAAATTTTAAATTTGGAGGGAAAAGTTTGTTAAACAATAAATAGAAGAAGTAAAAAAAGAATGAAACACACCAAATTTTATAGTGGTTCAGGTATTAATCAACCGTATATTCATTCTTTAATTATTTTAATTAAGTATTTCACTAATATCTAATGGTGTTTTAAATTCACGCCTAACTTTACAACTTGTGTTTTTACAAAAATTCACACATAACCTTACTAGTGTTTTACAAGGCTAACACTCAATCTGAATAAGAAATTTACAATTAAAGGCTAACTCTCAAACTCAAATCCAATGGTGTTTAATGCTCACACCAAACAACTCAAATACAAAAATTTGAATGCTTAAAGGTTGAGAAATAAATTTGCAAGAGTTTGACTATAGTAAATGTTTTTCTCTTGCATTCAAGTATATTTGATAGTGTATTTATAGGCTACAATCACCAAAGAGACATTACAAACTATGTCCAAATCTCTAAAATATGTTAGGCAAATCCTACACTTAATGTTTGTTAGGTAAAATTTGTAGTTGAGACTAGATAATCGTAGTTACGATATGCACATAATACTGAATTTTGCTCAATCGCGATGGAGAACCTCATTTGTATCTAACGACTAGTTTACGTGGCATAAAACCATTGATTTTTTAAAAACATAGTCATTACATCCTTTGAGTAATAGTGAAAGTCGTGATCTTTATTTATCCTCTTTGGACGTGATATTCACTGTAAACTCGTATGCCCAAATGGAGGTGCTGTTTCGCAAAAATCACAGTCTTGACCATTTTTCGCCACTGTGAATTTTGATGTTCCAATGGTTCTTTCAGACACCTAGCATAATCTAGTTCAAGACTTGATTCCCTTTAACTGAATATAAAAGTAGCAGTCACGACATTGGGCGCAACATACACCACAAAATCGTATGCCCAAATTTATCCAACTCTTCTGCAAGATAGCAATCGCGACCTTCTAATTCATGACTATGAATTAGGATGCAAATTTCAATCTTTAAGACTAAGGCTTTTATTTAAATTCCAATGCAATCCTAGCCAAATATTTGTAAAATCAACACTGGAAATGAATGTTAGAACCTTTCAATCTATATTGTCAAGATCAAAAGAGAGTCTCGACTTAGGTTTGACCAACCTAGTCGAACAATCTCCCCCTTTGTAATTTTGACAATTTTGATTGAATTTGCAAAGGATAAAAAATGTGTAAGTGTATTCTGAAGTTTGTGAAGTTTAAATGGTTAACAAATTGAAATGGTTGAAATGCTCCCCCTCAACTAATGACATGCAAGCTCTCCCCCTTTGTCAAGTTTAAAAAGATAAAAAGGTTAAGTGCAATGAAAAACAGTATAATGATAGGGATAATTGTAATGATATGATGGCGATTAGTTGAGAATTAAAGTAACATAATTAGAGTTTTTACTAAAGAGGGAACATCATTCATCGAACCAAATTTGCATTGATCAACCATAAAAAGAACATGCTTCAAATTTTTATTAAAAAAATAGATACACAACACAAGTGAAATATATAAATATGTTTGATCACACACTTAGGCTAAAATTAAAACAGGAAAGGTTAAAAACTAAAAATGAACAAGAAATAAAGCTAAAAGAAAACTAAAAGGTATAAGAGATATCATCATCATCATCATCATCATCAATGAATTCTTCATCTTTTTCTTCATCTTGGTCACCTTCTTTTTCTTGGGTATCTTCCCATTATTCAAAATCAGGAAGATGACATAAAGTAACATCAACCTTTTCTTGAAGGTCAACCAAGTCACTATGAAGGTGAGAGAGAAGAAGGAACCTTTTCTTGATCATTCTCATCACCTTGCCAAGTTTCTTGTTGAGGGAAGAGAAAAAAAATGGAAAAAGACTTGGATTTTCGCTTTACCTTGGACTTTGAAAATGGAATGGGTTATTAAGTGTCTTCTTCAATCACTAGCCTCTTTCTTTTAAAGGCATGAGTTGTCTTTTGCTTCATTACCCCATGGGATCCCAAGGTATACGCATAAGAGTCGAGATGAATGGGCTTAGCATTAATCAAATAGGTCAAATCAAGAAAGTTTTAGGATGGGAGATACTTTTTGGTGAGGCACCCACAAACATGTATATAGCTGTCATGTGAAAAGGAAGAAGAAATTAGTTCTTAGGTTTGATACTTATGTGGATCAATTGATCCATAAGGTATCTGTTAGTTTGGATGGGCTTATTTTTTGTGAGGCAAAAGAGAAAAGCTAGGTCTTTTTAAGAGACTTTTTCATTTCCATCACCCTTAGCCTTGATGGAACAGGTAGTAATTCTATGAAAGAGCCAATTGGTTAAGATTTTGATGTATTTGGCCACTGAATGTTTTGGATCATGTTTGCTTTCAATGGAAATTTCATACCAAGACTCAAAATAAATGATGTCAAAGGAAGAGATAATGAATGGAACATCATCTCTGATTTGGAAATTAAAAAATGAGGAAAGTTAAGCAAAAGTAATGAAACAGGGATCTTTAAATGCCTTGAAGACAAGGCCATACGAACCTGCTTTAGATTTCATCCTTCGACTAAGAGTGATGATACACATGAACTCTTATACAATTTCTTCATAGCCCTATTCTTCATGAAAAATGTATTCATTCCAGCCAAGGGTGGAGAGAAATTCTTGGATTTCGTCCTTAATACCAAGAGTTTCGATAAGAAAGAAGGAGGGTATTTTTTTAGGTTGGATGATTTTTTTGGTGTTGGCCTTGTATTCTCTTTCTCTTTCTTTGTGATTCCCTTAATGAGATGAAAAGTAAGAGGACCTTGAAGTTGAGCAACACCCTTCCTTTTTTTTTACTTTGTGAGTTTCTTAAATGCTATAAGAGTAGAGGAAAAAAGAATGTATGTGAGAAATTGAAAAAAGATGAGAGGTATGATGAAGAAGATGATAAAAGTGGAATAGAGGGGTATGAAGGAGACCTAAATAGGCAGAGAATGGGCGGGGAATAGTTATAAAATGGTAAAAAAAAAAGCATTAAATAAGGAAGAGACACCGTTTGATTATCAAATCAATCAATGCCTAGCGATTATAGCATATCACAGTTGTTACATTGCTTATCGAAATCGTTATTTATGAAATTTTTGAGTAACGGTTAAGATTTTCTTGGGAAAGAATGCAGTCAACGGTTAATAGATTTAAAATTTAAAAAAATTTCACTGTAGTGATCATAGATAGCGATAACAAATTGACAAAGGTTGAAAGTATTGGCCATTGTGCATTAAGAAAGAGGGTTGATTTGGTGGGAGATTAAAAAAATTTGAAGGAAAGGTTTGGTTTTAAGAAAATTAAGAAGAAGTAAAAGCAATAAACACAAGATATTTATAGTAGTTCGGGTGTTAACAAACCCTACATTCACTCCTCAATTCTTCATAATTGGGTATTTCACGCAACTAAAATTGGTGTTTCCAAGCTCACACCTAACTTATATGATTTGTATTTCATGGCTTACACACAACCCTTACACTTTATGTTTCTAGGCTCACACTAAAACTCACTCAGGTGTTTTGGACAAGCTCACACTTCAACCTTTACAAAAGTTTTGGAAGCTTAGCTAACTCGAAACCTAATTACAAAGGTGTATAATACTAACACCAAACAATCAAGAATTCACAAGGAATAAGAAGTTATGAATCAAATTTGCAAGAGTTGGGTTACAATAAATGAAATTTTCTCGCATTTACATATGTTTGGTGGAGTATTTATAACCAACATCTACCAAAGAGATTGATACTAACAAACTATCCCTAAATCTTTAAAGGAAGCTAGGCAGATTTTGCATTAAATGTCTGTCAGACAGAAGTAGCTATTATGACTGGCATTTCACGATCGCGATTTTCTAATTTGCATTGGGAAGCTTTAAATCACTGTAGAGAACCCCATTTTATGTTTAACGGCTAGTTCACATGTCAATATACCATTGGTGCTCTAAGAAATATAGTTGTTGTGTTCATCTGTTCAACCAAAAATCACAGTCACGATTGATATCTTTTTTAGGCGTGACTGAGACCACAAATTCCTTTATTTGATGAAGAGAAAGTACTTTCTTTGGTTGTGGTTGTGATAGGTGCTTCGCCCTCACGAATTTTGATATTCCAATGGTTGCTTTGGACACTTAGTGTGTTGTAGTTACAGACTTGGTTCCCTCCTTATAAATATGAAATTCATGGTCGCGACATGGGACATGAACATCACCATAAATTCCTCTGTGTGACAGTCAAGTTCCTCTTGGCTAGATCACAGTTGTGATTTCCTTCACGAATTCTTCTAGCCTAACTTCATTCATCCTTGTTGCAAGGTCATAGTCAGCAATTATAGGTTCATGACTACAAATTCGGAAGTATTCCTCAAAGTTAGAGATTTAGTCTTTCATCCAATTTCTAATGAAAAACTAACTTATATACTACAAAAACAACAATTGAACAAGCATTAGTACATATCAATCTTTATTGTCAAGATCAAAAAAGGCCTTTCATTTAGGTTTTGACCAACCTAGTCGAATAGAAAGTTTGAAGAAGACTTATAAGTAGCTACCATTAATTATAAATCTCGATCATGAATTACAAGGCATTTTTGAAAAAACATGAAAGAAACATTAGCATTACCTTGATATAATCAACATAATCATATTGAAAAGCACAATTGCACAATGAATTAACACATCTATAACATCCAACATAACAAGTTATCATACATTCACCAATCATATTAAATATGAATTAATATTGACAAGTCTAGTGAAGTACATAAAGTGAGATCAATTTTCACCCTAGGAACTTCTATTTAGCATCTTTAGTTCCCTCTTGATAAAGTTTATTCTTTCTTCATTGAGGTGTTTAGCAAAAATATTTGCAAGTTGGTGATTGGTGTCAATAAATTCTAACACCACATTACAATTTTGGACATGATCCCTAAGAAATTGATATCTATTATCAATATGCTTGCTTCTTGAATGTTAGATGGAATTCTTAGAATGATTTATTGCACTCGTGTCATCACATTTGATGGGAATGTGATCAACATCTTTGCCATAATCTTTGATTATTATTTTATCTAAAGATCTTTAGTGCAACAACAACCCACTACCACATATTCCACTTCGATGGTGGATAAGATAACTAAAACTTACTTCTTGCTAAATAAAGAAACTAAACATTCACTTATGAATTGGCAAGTTTCGAAAGTGTTCTTCTTATCCATCAAACTACCGGTATAATCTGCATCAGAATATCCAAAAAAACTAAAAGATGAATTCTTAGGATACCAAAGTCGTAAATGTAATGCTCCATGCAAATACTTAAGAATTCTTTTGATGACATTCATGTAAGATTTCTCAGGATAAGATTAGAATATAGCACACAAGTAAACACTAAACATGATACAGGTCTAAATGTTATAAAATAGAGGAGAGAGCCAATCATACCTCTTCACTTCTTTTCATCAATGGGCTTACCCAATTCATCCTTGTCTAGCTTGATAGTTGTACTCATTGAGGTTTTTACTACTTTGCATCCATCCATGCCAAACCTTTTGAGTAGATCATTTGTATACTTGGCTTGGTTAATGAAGATGCCCTCTTTGGTTTGTTTAATTTGAATACTAAGAAAGAACTTGTGTTCACCTATCATGCTTACCTCAAACTCCCTAGTCATTCACTTAGCAATTCTGGCACTAAATATAATATGATCAGCATATATTTACACAATGAGTATATCCTTGTTGTGTCTTTTCAAAAATAAAATAGTATCAACCTTGCCTTTTTCTAAATCATTTTGTAAAAGAAAAGAACTAAGCCTTTCATACCAAGCTCTTAGAGCTTGTGTTAAACCATATAAAGCTTTAGTTAATTTGAAAATATGATTTGGAAAAACATAAGACTCAAAACCTGAAGGTTGTTCAATATAAACTTCCTCCTTAATGAAACTATATAGAAATGAACTTTTCATATCCACTTGAAAAAACATAAAATTCATGTGACATGCAAATGCTAAAAGAATCCTAATCTTGCTATAGGGGCAGAAGTTTCATCATAATCAATGTCTTTCTCTTAGTTGTAACCCTTTGCAATTAATCTAGCTTTGTTTCTTATAATAACACCTTGCTCATCTAACTTATTCCCAAACACCCATTTGCATCCCACAACTAGGTGTTCCTTAGGCCTTACAACAAGTTTCCAAACTTTATTTCTCTCAAATTGAATGAATTTCTCTTATATAACAATCACCTAACTCTCATTATTAAGAGTCTCATCAATAGATTTTGGCTTAATTTGAGAAACAAAGGCAAGATTATTATTTAAAACATGTAAGTAAGGTCTAGTACTTACTCCTTTAGATGTTTCACCAATGATAAGATCTTTTGGGTGATTCTTAAAGTATCTCTAATCCTTAGATAGTTCTTAAGCTTGGTTTTCCTTTTGACGTGGTTGAGGTTTTTCAACTTCTTGTGATGGCTTATTATCTTCAAGATCAATTACAATTTCTTTTGGCGTTGAATCAAGCTTCAACTTTTCAAAGTCACTTACAAGATTATCAATAAGAGAACTTTTTCTAAGATTAAGTTTGCTAGACTTATCAAATACAATATTCATAGACTCTTCAACCACCATAGTCTTTTTCTTAAACACCCTATAGGCTTTGCTAGTGGTGGAATAGCCAAGAAAGATATCCTTATCGATTTTAGAGGTAAATTTTCCAAGGTTTTCCTTGGTGTTAAGTATGTAGTATTTGTACCCAAAACCTCTAAGATATGAAAGCTTAGGTTTTCTATCATTCCATAGCTCATAAGAGGTCTTGTTTAGAATGGATCTTTTGAAACCACGATTTGCAATATAAAATGAAGTATTGATGGCTTCGGTCTAAAAGTAATTTGGCAATGAATACTCATTAAGCAAATTTTTAGTCATCTCTACTAATATTATATTTTTCTTTTCTACAACACCATTTTGTTATGGTGTTTTAGGAATAGAAAAGTTGTGAGAAATCTTAATTTCCAAACAATAATTTTCAAAAGATTCATTTTGAAATTCCTTTCCATGGTCACTCATAATAAAAGAAATGAAGTAACCTTTTTTTCATTTTGAACGTTTTTAGCAAAACTTTTGAAAGCATCAAAAGTGTCACTCTTATGAGTAAAAAAGGATACCTAAGTGAACTTAGAGTAGTCATCAATTAAGACAAATGCATAATGCTTTCCATCAAGACTAGCATTCATAATGGGTCTAACTAAGTCCATATGAATGAGCTGAAGATGTCTAGAAGTACTTACAATTTTTTTTTTTTTGTTTGCTTTGAATGATGTTTAATGTTACTTCACCATTTGGCAAGATCCATATGTCTTGTCCTTTATGAACTTAAGCTTTGGAAGACCCTCTACTAGCTCTTCTTTCAATAGACTTCGTATAAGCTTCATGTTCGCATGTCCAAATCTTATATGCCAAAGTTAAGATTCATTGTTAATAGAGACACAACACTTAAAGGATTGATTATCCAAATTATCTAAGTCAATTAAATAGGTATTGTCTCTCCTTTCACCCTTGAAGTCTACCTTCTTATCCATCAAGGTGGTAACTCGACATTCTTTAGGGTCAAATGTAACTTTATTACCCTTGCTACATGACTGACTTATACTCAATAAATTATGTTTCAATCCTTAAACTAAAAGAACATTATCAATAAGAGAGCAATCTTTCTTACCAATAATTTCAATGCCAATTACTTTACCCTTGACATTGTTTCCAAAATGTGACATTGTCACCATCTTTCTCTTTAATGGATATTAATAACTTCTTTTTTTTGGTCATATGCTTTGAGCACCTACTATCGATATGCCAATTATTATCTTCTTTAGTGGTTTCTATACATTTCTAGAACACAAAAATAATTTACCTTTATTTAGGTACTTAAGTTTACTTGGATCATTGGAGGTTAAGCTTAAAAGGGTCCTCTAATTTGAGGTCGCCTTCCTAATATAGTAAAAGACATTAATATGTCTATACCTCGTGCAATAGTGACATTGGAGTTTAGACTAATGAGTCTTTGCCCTATGTACAACTTCAGTATGAGTAAAAGGCCTTTTCATACTTTAGTTGTGAGAGTGCATGTAAGTACATGATTAATGAGGAGTGGAAGAGAAGTTTTTGTGTATGTGCCTTTGAACATGCCTTTTGGTATAGATGTATGCATGATTTGCTATTTGAGATTTAGCTCTTGAGTCTTTCCTTTACCCTTAGGCATAGATGACTTAGTGCTAGGAGCACTTTTCTTTCCAAAAACCTCAATACTAAAAGTTTGAGGTGTAGATGCTTTAATGAATGTAAGAGGAGAAGATGTAGATGAGGAAGCTCCATTAAAGCCTAAACCATGTCTCACTATGTATGATCGTCGAGATATAATGAGAGTATCCAAAGTTTATTTCCCTTTGTGAAATCTTAAGATGAAATTCCTAAGTTCAATGATTTCAACTTTAAAAGAATCATTTTCTTTTCTTAAAGAATCAAGCGAGGATAAAGATTTAGAAAGATTTTCTAAGGATTTTTTGAGTTCATTAGAAGACCTTAAGTCATTGACAAGATCATTTAAGTTTTTAAATTCATCCTCAAGTTTTTCACACTTTTTTTTTGTAAGTTTTCATTTGATATTTGTATTTATCACATCTCAAGGTTAAAGCTTCAAGAAGCTCATCATTCACATCATATAAATCTTCATAATCATGACAAGAATGTGAAGAAGTACCTACCTCATTAGAAGAGTCCTTTTGAGCCATGAAGCATAGGTTGGAAACTTTTTCATCTTCCTCTTCCTTACTTGAGTTATCTTCCCATGTAGCCTTGGAGCACTTCTTCTTCTCATTATCCCACTCTTTGTTCTTTTTAAGCATGGGACATTCAAATTTGATGTGACTTTGTTTTTCATATTCATAGCAAGTTACTTCATTCTTCTTGCCTTTGAAATTGGTGGATGCTTTTATGAAGTTCCTCTTATCTTTCCTTCTCTTTATGAGCTCCTTAGTCCTCCTTGAGAGCATGACTAGCACCTCTTCCTCATTCTCACTCTCATCCTATCACTAGAGGCAACTTCAACCTCCTTATCTTTATTTCAGGATTTGAAAGCAAGAGTCTTTTTTTTTTTTTTTTACTTTTTCATTTTTATCTCCTTACCCTCTCATTTTCTTCATCTCCCTATCCTTTTTTCAAGGCCAGCTCATAAGTAAGTAGTTTATCAATAAGGACATTTGTTTGCACCTTTCCAATCTCCAAATTGGATTCTTGTATACGACAAACTCTAACACCAAATTTCTTAAAAGGAAGAGATTTGAGAATTTTAGTGTTTACCTCATGGTTAGTGAGAATTCTTTCAAACTTTTTCATGTTTATGACAAAGAGGGGAGTCTATTTTTTCTATTGGTGATGAAGAGATAAATTTATTTATCATGTAGGTTTACCTCATGATTAGTGAGAATTCTTCCAAACTTCATCATGAAGAGATCTCACTCCAACACATACATTTTTAACCCACTTGAATTCATAAATGTAATACCTTCGTGATAGTTCTTCAATGCCTTTCATATCCCATGGGTGGTTAGGCAATGTTGCACCCTACTAATCTTCTCTCTTGAAAAGGAGCTAAGAAAAATGGTCATTTCCCACTTGTTCTTCGCATTTGACTTTTTGTGTGTTTTCACCCATTCTTTCCTTGGAATTAGTTATTCACTATCATCTACCACTTTGGTTGGAGGCTTCCATTCCTTTACTACAATGTCCCACAAATCCACCACATCACTATCCACATAGATCTTCATTATACACTTCCAATAAGTATAGTCGATTCCATCAAAGTATGGCTAGAAGTGAGTGTGGATTTCTTCTTGTGCCATGATCTTTTCTCATTCAATTAATGCTTTGTTTGAGACCAAACTCTGATACCACTTATTGACCCTTATGCACCAAGAAGAGGGGTTGAATTGATGAAAAATTTGGAATTTTAAATGGAAAGGTTTGTTAAGTAAGAAATAAAAGAAGTAGAAGAAAAATAGAACACACCAGATTTTATAGTGGTTTGGGTATTAATCAACCATAACCATATATCCACTCCTTAATTCTTTTAATTGGGTGTTTCACTAATGTCCAATAGTGTTTTAAAGCTCAAATCTAACTTTACAACTTATGTTTTTACAAAGGCTCACACACAACCCCACTAGTATTTCATAAGGCTAACACTCTACCTGAACAAGAGTTTCACAATCAAAGGCTAACTCTCAAACCCAAATTCAATGTGTTTAATGCTCACAACAAATAACAATAACTCAAATATAAGAAATTGAATTCTTAAAGGTTGAGAAATAACTTTGCAAGAGTTTGGTTACAATGAATGCTATTTTCTTGCATTCAAGTCCATTTGGTGGTGTATTTATAGGCTACAATCACTAAAGAGACGTTACAAATAAAATTATGTCAAAATCTTCAAAGAATGCTAGGCAAATCTTGCATTTAATGTTTACCAAATAAAATTTATGATCGAGATTATATAATCGCGGCACAATATTCACATAACTTTGAATTTTGCTCAATCGCGATAGAGAACCTCATTTTTATCTAATGGCTAGTTCGTGTTACATAAAACCATTAATTCTTCATAAAAAAATAGTCTTTATGTCCCTTGAGTAATAGTGAAAGTTGCAATTTCTATTTTTCCTCTTCAGACACAATACTCACCGCAAAATCATCTGCTAGAATAGAGGTGTTATTTCACCAATTGCGGTCTTGACCATTATTTTGCTACCGTGAATTTTGATGTTCCAACAGTTCTTTGGGACACTTGGCATAATCTGGTTGAAAACTTGATTCCCTCTAAGTGAATATAAAAATAGCAATTGTGACATTGGACGCTACATACACCACGAAAATCGTCTACCCAAATTTATCTAACTCTTTTGTAAGATAGCGATCACGACCTTCTAATTCATAATTGCGAATTAGGATGTAAATTTCAATCTTTGAGACTAAGGCTTCCATTTAAATTTCAATGTGATCCTATCTAAATATCTGTAAGATCAACACTTGAAATGAATGGTAGAACCTTTCAATCTATATTGTCAAGATTAAAATAGAGTCTTGACTTAGGTTTAACCAATTTAGTCCAACACATATGTTTTATGTCTAATGTTTTCTATGGCTAAGAGAATTTAAGTTTTATACATATGTTTGAGAATTCTTGATTTTATATATATTTTATCATGCTATCATTTAATTTGAGTATTAACTTATCATTATCTTTATTTTGTTGGATAAATTTTGTTTTTTAATAAATAAAATATATATGGGATTGAAAATTTCTTGGAATGGAAATTATTGTATTTAGAGTAACAAGTGTTGTTTCTTTTATCATGAAAGTATTTTTATTTTTTGAATAAAAACTAGTTTAAGTTAAAGGACAAAAACAAAAGTTATTATTAGTTTCTTTGTTTAGGAGAAATCTATATGATATATATATATATATATATATATATATATATA
>CATIWR010260301.1:0-23029 GCA_949677035.1 Omphalea diandra | reverse complement strand
TTTACTTTATTCTTTTCCCAAACAAAGGGAAATCTTACGTAGTTCGGTAGGCTATATTCAATTTGATCCACAAGTGGTGAATGGATGATCCACGTTCTAGAAACGAAGTCTCAAATGTCTTACGTCCACACAAAATTTTCTGCTGAATCTTTGGTATATATTGGGTTTTTTTTTTTTTTTTTAGGAAAGGGATATTGTTTTTTTAGATAGAAAAGAACAATTCTTATTATTAAATAAAAGAATACAAATATATATAAAAAATTAAAATTTACAATCTATAACACATTATATTAAAACCGAGTGTGTTGAATCTGATTTGAAAATTAAAGCTATTATTTTGTACAAACACAATCACATTAACATAACATTAAATTTTATATAACAGTGTGAAACACGTTTTACCTGGTGGCTATATGAAGCCACAACTTAATATTTTTATTTTCAAACGAGTTCAGTTGAATTACTATAAAAAATTGATCAATTTATTCAATAATATTATAAATTAATCCCATAAAAAAAATAATAACAACATTCATATAAGAGGATTCAAATTTTCATGAAAAAATAACTAAAAACTTTCATAAAAATTGTAAAAAAAACTAAAAATTTAAAAATTTATAAAAATAAATATATATTTATATTATTGAAATGAAAATAGATAATATAATAACAAAAATAATGAAATTATAGATTAGTTGACAGGAGCTTAAAAAATGAGGGAAAAAAGAGTTTTAAAAGAAAAAATTGCTAGAGTTTTTAAAATTGAATCGATTGTACCAGGAAAAGATTGTTGTTTTGGTGTGGATAATGGTATCCACATTTGCAAAATACAAAACCAGATTCACAATTTTTTTTTTTTGAAAAAAAAGATAGCGACAAATTAATAACATGAGTTCATATTTTCTACAGCTTTCAATTTTCTATTTAAGATCAATTTATTATATTGAAAAAAATTAACATACTTTTAAATTTGAGAATTATTTTCATTTTTTTTTGTTCAACTAAACATTCTGTGCATAACTTGATTCAATTTGATTATTTACAAAAATCAAAATAGAATTAAAATATCAATCTTTAACAAGTTAAAAGATTAAAATAGAGTTAAAATTAAATTGAACTTTTTTTTTATTTAGTTTAATTCAGTTGAACTTAATCTTTAAATTCTTTTGAACACACCTGAACTAGAAAAATAGAACATAATAAATTTTAAACTTTTAATTTGATCTCTTAAAAATCAAATTGAAAAAAAAAAAAAAATTATAGTACATGTGAGACAAGATGGTAGCTTAATCATTTAATAATGGAATAGGTGTTGCTCCTATCATAGAAGGACCCTACACCTCCTTCACTTCGCTCTTTCGAATGCGAGTTATTTTCATATTCCATATCCTACATTTTTTTTTTCTTTTCATGATATTAATTTTTACAAGTCTTTTTTATATACGTAACCTATCACTGTAGAATCATGTAACGTATTATAATATAAAATTAATACATTATTAAATCATTGAATATATATATATATATATATATATAAGATAATTATATTTAAATTAAATAAAAATGTATTTATCTTTATACTTAAAAAATAAAATAGAAATATAATTTTATTATAAATAATTATTTCATATTTTATTATATTACCGAATGGATATATAAAGTAATTATATTCATATAACGTAATGTTTTAGTTTCCTAACTTTTCACAAATCATTTGGAATCTTCAAAATTGTAAAAAAAAAAAAAAAAAAATTTGAACATCTGTACCAAAATAATGTTGAAAATAAAGACTTAATCTTCCACGCAAGAGACGTATAATTTTTGTTAAAAAAAAAAAGAGATATAACTGTACCTTCACTTATTGTAGAACATCATTTCAGTAATTATTTAATCAATAAGAAAAAAAATCAACTTATTCTGAGAACATCAATTCAGTAATTATCTAATCAATAAGAAAAAAAAAATCAACTCTTTATATATTTCTTTAATTCAGAAAAAAATAATTTCTGAGACGAAACATTTATTTTTATTCATCAGAAAACGGAATATATCATTATTATTATTATCAATATTTATCCTCATATAATGCATCCTATCACAATCAAGGTCACTTGGTGGAAGAGGACTGATCATTTACAAGATTATCGCAATGGGAAATAGAGAGTGCTTGGCTACAATTTGAGAATGTATAATATAAAGAGCGAAACCTTGACGGCATTTTTGCAGTTACAAAATGCTGTTAACTGCATGGCTAAATTTCAACTTTGCATGGGCTGTTGATATATAACATACACAGAATAGGGTTCAGGGAGAATTATACATAAATAAACGGACATGCAACAGAGAGAATTACACATAAATAAATGGACATGCAACTTATGATAATTAATCTTGTATAAACTGTATAATATAGCATGAAAAGTTAATGTGTTAAATCTTCTCTTCAGCTTTATTTATAATTAATGAACACAGGAAAAAAACTTTAATTGCTTACAGTACTGAGAGAACAGAGATTACAAAGACCCACCTATACGATTAAGAAACTAATTCTACATGGAAATTTCCAAGGAAAAAAAAAGGTTGAAGAAACACATAACTACCCATCAAAATATGAAAGATGCAAAACATCATCATCAAAACCAGATGTGACTATCATATCCATGTCCAAACTGATATCATCATCCTGATGAGCAGCAGCAGCAGCAGTGCTATTAGTAGTGGAAGAAGAGTTCACCCCAGAAATCCCATCCGCCCCATAATCAAACGCTGACAGGTGATGCTCATCACCAGGGGATAAAAGATAATCCGAGGAACATGATTGGTTGTCGTGCGCTAGATCATGTAGTAGCGTGTCATCCTTGGTCTCCTGTTTTATTGATGAGGTTGATGGAGTAGATGAGAAAACAAGTTCATTTTCTTGTTTGATACTCGAGTGGTGGTGGTGGTGACGATTAGTATCATCAAAGCTTAGTAGTACGGAAGAACCAGTAGTATCATGAGGAGGATCCAAGAATAGTTGACAAGCGTTGAGCAAGCTCTTGCATGTATGGCGGCCAGAGTATGTAGTTCGATAGATAGTTGATTCACCTCCAATTCTTTGAACTTGTTTCGTTGCTTGGCAACCCTGATCATTTTTATGAGTGCACCTGTAGTAGTTCCTGAAAAACCCAATCATCCATTAGAAAACTAGCTAATTATCATACTATCTTAATTTATCAAATTGTATGTTGAAATGATAAGTAATTACCTTGGATATTTAGCATTCAGGATGGCTTTCTGCCCATATTTCCTCCATTGATGGCCGTCGTCTACTAGATGAGGACTCTCTCTTATCCATGTGTGCAAAGGCTTTCTGCAATAAGTTGCAAAAAATTCAATTCGATGCACAAGAATTATACAAAACAAATTATTGTCACATATACGACACAAAGTGTGAATGCATATATGGCTTTAGTTTAGAGATGATGTACCCACTCAATGTATACCAATATGTTTTTATTTATTTCTTACTAAATTCCAAGAAATAAATCACTATGTTTAATTATTCTAAATAGTATTTTAATTTGATGTAGTGTGCATTTATAAGTCAAGTCAAAATCAGCCAGCTGTGACACATGATGTTAAATCAGCCAGCTGTGACATATGATGTTATAAATGATTTAAAAAAATCATTTTGATTCATATAACCATTGTTAGTTTAATAAATATCTTTTCCTCTATTTTAATTTTATGAAAATGTATTAAAATTTATACTTAGTGATATCTATTTAAATTTTCATTCTAATAACTAATATTAATAATCTTAGCTTTAAAGAAAATCATAAACTAATGCAAGTTATACTTTACCAATGATATACATGAATTAAAAAGATGAACAGATAGCTGTGACATGTGATGTTATGAATATAAAAAGTTTTAAAATCTTTTAAAATGACTATATTACCCTTATTCTGACAAAAAATTTGCTTCTCATTTTGTTCAATTCATATGAACAAATAGTGTATTAGAATCTATCAAACCTTTTATTATTATTATTCTTATTTTTACCAAAAAAAAAATAAATCTATGACTCATATCACATCCAAATTTTCATTCTTGATCTAGACTCAAACAATCACTATTTCATTCCATGAGAGAAGAACAAATCAACAACAATGCATATGAACATTAATGATTGAACTTCTTACCTTCTCTTGTAGCACCCTCTCCGATCCTTCACCCTGGAACTACTCTTACAACTCTCGCCGGAATCCTCAGACTTCCGGTTAGTATTCACCGGATACTGTGACATCTCATCGGACTCCACACTTTTCAATATAGAAAGACTATTAGTAAAGGAATTCAAGATCTTCACCACAAGATCCTCAGCAGTCACCATCGACCCTTCCCCCCTAAGCACAAGTTTAAGTTCGCTAGCATGTTCCTGACCTCTTACCAGCTCTTCCACCACCTGTCTCTGGTTGGGTGGCGAGTTTTCCGGCCAACAAGACTCCATTCGGAGGTTTTCTTTAGTTACAGTTGTGTATTATAGGAAAAGCTAAGCAAAGAAGGGAGCATTTTATAATATGAATGAGATGGAGAAATTAAAGAAGGTTAAACGAACCTAGCAAGGAAGGTACTCAGCTGGGGAGGGTCACAACAAATCTCACTCGCACGACGTTGTGGAACGCGTTATAGTATTAAAATATTGTTCTTTTTCCTGCGCGTGTCGCTCACTTTATGTGCTTCGAGCGTTGTCATTGGCGTACGGAGGGTGAATGACGTCATGAAGATGACTTCAGTCACACTGGTCAGCAATTTCCTACTTGTTATTTAAATAATATAGTACAAGGAGCTGTGAATTGAAATGACGAAAGTACCCTTCAATGGGAACGTGTTTGAAGTGGGATCTGTTGTAAAAAACAGCATAAATATGGGTGTTTTTTGGGGATGGAAAAAAAATAGTTGTTTACAATTTTGCCGCTGCAAAAAAAGAAATTCGGAGTTTGGATAAGCATTGACGGTAGCGTTAGTATGCTTTGCACACCACAGGTTCATCATGATCACCTTGTTGGTATCTTTTTGTTTTCGTGATTTTTGTTGAAAAGGGGATGGGGCATACGCCTTGATTTTTTTTTTGTTTCTTTAAAATGCAAGTTAGAAGAGGAAAAGTGAGGATTAAATTCGAAATTAAGAGTTAGTACTTAATCTTTTCAATTCAATGAGCTTAATTTTTATTAAATTTAGTTTAAAATTAAATCAAATAAATAAATTTAAAAATAAATAAATTAAATCAAATAAACTAAAATTATATACTCATAAATCAAATTGAATAGAATTCATAAAATTTTAATTTGATTTGATTTAATTTAATCGAACTTATATATTTTGTATAGAGCTTGTTTAGTTTTTTATATATAAAAAATTAAAAGTTAATTTTTTTTAAAATTAAAATCAAATTGAACTAAATTATAATAAAAAAATAAATCAAACTAACTATCGATTTGATTAATTTATTCAATTTCAATCAATACATGTCCGTATCAAAATACTATCTTGACGATGTGTATAAATTAATAAAATTAAGTCCCGAGTATTCATACGCATTGAATTAGCAACCACAAAACTGAGTTATGTATTACTTCTTCTAAAACACAAATTTATATAGAACTATTTTTTTTTCTCTATATATTATATTATATCATATTTTTATGATGTTGTGTGGAACATTGTAAATCAGTTTGAAACTAATATTTTATAAAAGAAAATTTAAATTAATAAGGCTACAAAAATAACTTTACTATAATTAATTAATGTGATTTACAAATAAATTTTATAATTATGACATAAGATGCTAAACATATCATATCCATTTAAGCATACATGCAAAAGAAATTTGTGCAAGCATGATCTCAAGATTAATTGGGTAATTACTACTTATAATAATAATAATTATTGTTATTATGATTATAATTATTATAAAAAAAAAAGTGAACAATTTGGAACCATCAAAATAAAAAAGAAAAGAATAAGAAGAAGACAGCAATATATTTGGAACCAAATCGTACAAATTCCAAAGTGATAACATCCCAAAATTTTCCATAACTTATGCATAACGCAAATTTGACAAAGGAGAAGAGACGAATTGACAATTTGGACAAAGGAGAAGAGACTAATTGACAAATAGGACACAAACTTTGGGTTGTTCGCTAGCAATATTACTTTATTGATTATATAATGGACATGCACATCCATACAAATTTATTTATTTATTTATTCATTTTTCTTGATGAGAGATTTTTTCAAGGTTGGAGTCATATCAACCCCACTTCGACCATAAATATATGGAATTTCTTTAATTTGAAAATTTTAAGTTCTTGCTGTTATTGATTTGTCCTTTTGAGATTGACTATGTTTTTTTTTTTCTTAACTAAAAAAATTAATCCAATAAACTTGGAAGTACAACCAAAAAATTAAACATCAAGGTGAATTCCTTAACACAAGATATACTTTTGTATACTAAGGGTCATGTATCTTTTCTATTTAAAACTTTTTATATATATATATATATATATAATTTTTTAATAGGTGTTTTGCATGTGTTTACTTTTTTTTTTGTTTAGATTTTTTTTTGAACTTTTTAGTTATTTACAAAAAACAAAACTTGTCAAATATATCAAAATGTAATTATTATGATAAAATCAATTTAAAGTTTTATTATTACAATTTATTAGAAAGTTCTTTTAAAAAAACACCTGTATATGATTTAGTGTGGATGAAATTATTGCTATATATTTATTTTATATATTGGTATTATATATATTTTTTGATAATTGATGAACAAATTTTAAAAACTTGTGTGGTTACTTTATTCAAAATAAATTAAAAAATGATATGTTAATGAAATGTTATATTGAAATTTTGTTTGATTTAATCTTTTTCTTTATATGTCATTCTTTGATGGTAATCCACAGGTGTAAATATGAGACAAATAGTGCCCAAATTTTTTCTTCATTAACTTCTTTTATTTATAAAAAAATTTATTAATTAACTTCTATTTTAAACTCCTTTAATTCCATGTATTTTATTATTTTTATTATGATTTTTTAAGATTTGACTAATACGTAGACAACCTAAACTAATCTTTAAATTAAAGATATTTAGGTTAATTCAAAAAATTTTACCTCCATCCATGCTTTTATATATAATAAATAATAAATAAATACAGATATAAAGTATCAATTTTTTTATTTTATTGAAATTATAAATTATTGTCAATATTAACAAATTACAAATTTTATAAATATTATTATAATATCAAATATTAAATTAATATAAATTATTCTATAAAGTAATTTATAAAATCAATTATTTTTGTAGTTGAGTCGATAACAAAACATATAATCTTATATTTTGCTTTAGTTCAAATAAAAAATAACCATATTCTCACAATCATAGCAACCAAATATATATATATATATATATATCAAATAAAACATTTACATAGAATTTTGTAATATAAAATAAGATATTGAATGATATATTGTCAGTACAAAACATATAAATAAAATTTAAAAATAATTCTGAAAATTTTTTAAAAAACTCACATTGAAATTTAAAATCTATATAATATTTATTCCTATAAAATTTAAAATATTTATAATAATGGAATGTTTTAAATCTTATGCATCTTAATACATAAGTGCAATTAAAAAACAAACTCTATGTTTGAACGTAAATAAAATACTTAGAGTTTTGTCACCAAATATTAAAATTTATCGCTCAATCACAAAAACTGAATAATATTAATAGTTTTCTCTAATAAAGTTTATTTATTAATAGATAGAAACTTCTCTCTAATATTTTCTTGAGTCATCAATGGTAACTAACTTTGTCTCTTTGTTCTCTATCCTTTTTTTTTTTTTTTTTTTCTATTTTTCCTCTTGTAGTTTTTCAGTCACAATAAATAATCAAATCATATTTCCATCTTATTTATATGAGTTGATCAAATTTTATAAATTTTGTAATAAAATCTCTTATTTTTTTAGTAATGAATTTGAAAAAACATATGACAAGTCAAAGATTTATGAAAGAAAATCTCATGACTGTTAAGGTTTCAATATTGGAGATAAGACTTTCCAATAATGAAAATAAATTTATTTTGTTGAAAATCCATTTAGGATTTTATTTTAGATTTATTTTTCTTAGTTGTTTGTTAATTTTCTTGATGAAATATTATATGTCTTTCTTAATAAGAGTTTGCTTGTCTTCCTTTATTGGAGTTTGCTTATCTTTCTTTATGAGAGTTTCTTTCTCTTCCGCTACGGAAGTTAAGAGAAGTTTGAGTTTGATATTTAAGAGATCAGACTCATTTAAAGAATTATCAGATGATAATGTAATCAATTTGTGGCTCAGTATCGCCACCGAGTGGAATCTGTTTCTTGCCTGTGTGCCAAACGTAATCAATGTGTTGTATACAATCGTTTCATTAACACGATCAATAAAACTCATAGGAAATTTGTATGTATTTCTTGAACGCAGTCAACATTACTTGTCTGTTACAAGTTATACTCATTAATCTTTATTAATGAAAAACTCTTTATGTATTTAAAAAATACATAAATATTGTTGTGTCAAAGGAAAAAAAAGTTTGAAGAACATGTGACACAAAAGCATCGACATTACTTCTTTATTTTGAATGATGTGTTTTGAATGATAACAAAACAATAACAAAACCTTAAAAAGTTCTAATATTTATATTTTAGTTTTTTTTGCATCTTATAGAGGAGAATGTTGTGATAATGATTTCCAGCAAGCATTGCAAGTCTCCAACGAGCATTAAGCAAATTCAACAGGCATTAAAGAACGAATAATGGACATTTAACTCTTCAACAAGCATTGAAAGGATGCTTAATGGGCATTGAATAAGTGTTGTAGATGCCCAAAAGCTTTCTAGTCCTCACAACGGGTGTTGTCCTTTTGTAACGAGAGTTGGAGAAGTGCTTTAGGATGAACTTTGCACACTAAACCTTGCCACGAGCATTGTGGTTTCGCAACAGACATTGATCTAAACCCAACAACAAACAGTGTATATTTGTAACAGGTATTGAAAAGTGCTCTAACTTGAGCTAAAGCTTTTGAAACTCGAAACAGGCATTGACCCTTCTCAATAGGCGTTGAAGGAGTTTTCAATGAGCATTGTGAGTTGCTCAATAGACGTTGAAGCATATTTGTAAGAGTTTGAAAAATAGAGCATCAAGTGCATGCTTTCTGGGAAATCCACAATAAAAGTTGATCATGCTCCAATGGGCATTGAAGTTGAGAACAACGGCCATGGAAATATTGATAATGGGCATTGAAGCTAGTTGTTACAATACCAACGAGTGTTGATCATAGACAGCGAGCGTTGTCACCTTTAATAGCTAGTTTTGAAGAAAAACTATTAGACTTAACTTCAAGTACTCCAACGACTAGTTTTGGAGTTTTGTTCCTTGTAAAAAAGAGTGATTGTAAAGGTTGTCCTTGAGCCAGGAAAGAGGAAGATTCTTCCTTCGTTTAGAAAAGGGAAGGATTTTTTTTTATCTTTGAAAAAGAAATAGAAAGGCCTAAATGAAAGATTGAGGAGTGGAGTAGGCACCTTGTCGAACCACTATATAAACTCTGTGTTTGATTTGTGTTTGTTGCTTTTCCATTTATGTGTTTGTGTTTTTATTTACAACCTAATTCACCCCCTTTTGGGTTACCTCATCTCCATCTAAGCTAGCAATTGATATTAGAGCCTAACCTTTTTTGAAGCTTAAATGCAAAAGGGATATGATTATGGCAGCATAAAATGAGCATGGACCTGAAGGATAATCAGTTGTGAGATCTTCCTTCTTCAATGGAATAGACTACTAGTATTTGAAGAGTAGAATGTACTACTTTCTTAGGTCTGAATCCATTAAGCTGTGGAGAATAGTAGAAAATGGTCCACACATCTAATAGAGACACTTATTGATGGGACTCAAATAGAGAAAGACATTGATGAGTTGTCTAATAAAGAAAAAAGACAAGTTGCCAATAATGACAAGGCCATCCATATGTTCTTTTATGCTTTAAGCAGAAGTGAGTATAACAAAGTGAGCATGAAGTCAACTGCCAAGGAAATCTGGGAGGCCTTGGAGATCACTCATGAGAGAAAAAATCAAGTCAAAGAAAACAAGATGGAGCCCCTCATTTTTCAGTATGAAACCTTCCTTATGAAGTCTGATGAAATAATCTTAAGAATGTATGATCGGTTCATTGAGATTGTTGGAGAAATGAAGGCTCTTGGGAAGACATTCACCAATGAGGAACTTGTGAAGAAAGTTCTAAGGTGTCTGACTAAGGAGTGGCTTGGTAAGTTCACCTCTCTTAAGGATTCAAAAGATTTAAAGACCATGCCACTTGATGAGCTGAGAAATCTCATTGATTATGAAATGAGCTTAAATAGATAAGCTCTATCCAAATCTGAGGATGCAAATATGAAGAAGATTGGGATAACACTCAAAGCTACTTCCAAATGCCTTACCACAAATGATGAAGAACATATAACCCTCCTAATAAATAAATTCAAAAGGATGCTGAAGAAGAAGGGCAAAGACAAACTTGAACGAAGTGAATGCTATGGATGTAGAAGGCTTGGCCACATGAAAATAGATTGTTCAAAAGCTATAGCTGAAAAGAAAGAGAAGAGGAAAATGAAAGCCTATAAAGCCACTTGGGATGACTCTAGCGCATCCGAACCAAGTTAAGATGAAGAAGAGCCATGGATAGGAAGAAGAGAAAGAACCAATCTCTGCCTTATGGCCTTGGAGGATAACTCTTCAAAACATATATGTTTAATAATGATTTAAATAAGGATGATCAATAGCTAGAAGACATGTTTACTATTAAAAATCTTATTGAGGCCCTAAAATCCATCAACAATGATCTTGATAAAAGTTTTGAAAGAAATAAAATTTTGAAAACTAAATTGGTGAAACTTAAGAAAAGTTTTAATCTATTACAAAAGGAAAATGAGGCTTTAAACAGAGAAAAGAAGTTTTATGAAACTATATTTTCTCAAAATGAGAGTCTCAAGAAAGAGATCTCAACTTTGAAGGATTCACTTGCTTTTTTACAAAAGGAAAAGACAAAATTTGATCTTATTTTGGGCTCTTAAAAGAATTCAAAGGATAAACATGGTTGAACTTTTTGATCACTTTAATCCTCCCACTTCTAAGCCAAAGTTTGTGAGAGCTCATTCCAAAGCTAGAACTCCCCCACCTTCATCAAAATCACATGTGCATAATCATAACTGCTCTCACTCACACTTTTACAGGCCAAAGGAAAATCATGTATTTTACTTATGGAACCAAGTATACCAAGAATGTAAAGGTTCCTTCACATTTTAGAAATCAATCTATTAGGAAGCCACCTCACACTTGCACTGCAAATGAACTTAAGAAAGCATTCGTTTGATAATGCTTTTATTATGGAAAATATGGCCACAAAGCATGCTTTTGTTATGCTAGATTAAGAGATAAACATATTGTTGTTGCTAACCCATAAAGACCTAAGAGAAAATGATTACAAAAGAAAATGCAATTTTACAAGTTTTGAAACTTCTCACCCTTTGCTCAAAATGGAGAAATAAATGGTGAATGAAGTTATAGAATTTGAAGAGGACATTTGTATTTTTGGGAAATCATAATCTGTATTGTATCTCTATCCTCCTTATTATTTGCCATGCTTATGCTAAGGGGGAGTTTGAATTATGAACTTTAGTAGTTTTTCTTCCTCTCTTGCTTTTCTCAACATGTGAATAGAACATATGCCTATAAGTATGTTAACTAAATTATTGTTTGAATATCTTAGGAGATTTGTTAGAAGAAAACATATAGATAGGTGTTTGCTTTGAGAATGTTAATCAAAATTATTTTAGGGTAGTCTCTTTCTTTTGCTTTTGACAAAATGGAGAGAATGTCTGATGTATCTTTTTGTCATGATGACAAAAAGGGAAAGAATTTTCATAGATGCTTTGATTAAGTGATTGAATGCATAAATTGGTATTTGTTTGGTATCACTTATTTGATTGGATACACTTGTTTAAACTCCTTTGGTAGGATAACATTTAGGATGTGTTTAACATCCAACAATTGGCATCTATGTGGTATATGTGATATCCAGCCTTGGAAGTATCATTTATATTTTTTTTTATTGTAATCTTTAGTATTCTCTGTGTTTTAAGTTTTGTATTTTTGGTATTCAGAAAGGGGGAGCATGTTGTGTTAAGGGGGAAAATGTTCGAAGAACATGTGACTCCAAGGCATTGACATTACTTCTCTACTTTGAATGATGTGTTTTGAATGATAACAAATAATAACAAAACCTTAAGAAGTTCTAATGTTTGTATTTTAGTGTTTTTGTATCCTATAGGGGGAGAAGGTTATGATAATGCTTTCCAACAAGCGTTACAAGTCTCCAACAGGGATTGACCAAATTCAATGGGCATTGAAAAATGAACAACAAACGTTGAACTCTTTAACGAGCATTGGGAGAATGCTTAATGAGATTTGAATAAGTGCTACAGATACCCAAAAACTTTTTAGACCTTGCAATGGGCGTTGTCCTTTCACATTGGGCGTTGAAGAAGCGCTCTAAGATGAGCTTTGCACACTAGACCTCGCCACGACCGTTGTGGCTTTGCGACGGGCATTGATCTGTACCCAATAATGAGCATTGCATAGTCGCAATAGGCATTAAGTGCTCTAACTTGAGCTAAAACTTTTGAAACTCGAAATAGGCATTGACCATTCTCAACAGTCGTTGAAGGAGTTTCCAACGAGTATTGCGAATTGCTCAACGGGTGTTGAAACATGTTTGTAAGAGTTTGAAAATTAGAGTATCAATCTGAAAAATTCACAACAGACGTTGATCATACTCCAATGGGCATTAAAGTTAAGAACAATGACCATGGGAAGATTGAAATGGGTGTTGGAGCTAGCAATTACAACATCAACGAGCGTTGATCATAGATAATGGGAGTTGTAACCTCTAACAACTAGTTTTGAAAAAAAACTATCAGACTTAACTTCAACACTCCAATGACTAGTTTTGGAGTTTGGCTATATAAAGAACATTTTTTAAATTCAAAATTATTGATGAAATTTTGGAGAACATTTGTAATCAACAAAAGAACATCTAGAAAGTTATTTGCGTGAAACTTTTAAGTGTTGCTTTGTATTTAGGAAGAGTGAGGATTATTTTTGTTACTCTTTTGAGAGTAGATTTTCTTGAGTACTAAAAGTGTATTTACTGCCTATTTGAGAGGCATTGACACTAATTCCATCAATCCTTGCTATTAGTTGTAAAGATTAGTATTGTACCTACCAAAATAACAAAAGATTGGGTTGACTCTTTTATTTCTTGTAAAAGAGTGATTGTAAATGTTGTTCTTATGTCTTGAAAAAGGGAAGATTCTTTTTTAGCTTGGAAAATGAAAGGTTTTTCTTGAGTCTTGAAAATGAAATAGAAATGTCTAAGTGAAAGATTGAGCGCAATAGACATGTTGCCGAACCACTACAAAAATTTTGTTTTTGATTTGTGTTTGTTATTTCCACATTTATGTGTTTGTGTTTTTATTTACAATCCAATTCGCCCCCTCTTAATTTGTCTTATCTCCATCCAATCTAACAAATATTACTAATTCCTAATATTTCTCAAGTCTAAGCTGTTGTTAAAGCACCTCAATGAACGTACGTTAATGCTTTTTTTTTTAAATTATAGAATAGTGAGTAATTAGATACCTTGAATAAAGATCAACCATCAACACTTAGTATTACAAAGTAAAAATCACAGTTGAAACTATTAGATGAGAATACTCTTGCATAATTCAATAATTAAAAATCAACTTGAGAAGAATGATTAGCATGAGTCCTTGAACTTCCTGCCAAAAGAATCAATATTTGACAATAAACAAAAATAGCATATTTTGTGATACAAAAAGAATGGTTAGAATATTAAATAACAATAAGCATTATTGAATTTTCACAAGCCTCGAGTCTTAAGTTCTCATGATACATGGTTAAAGTCCAATTCATTAAAGGGAATTTGATCCCTCCAACATGGCTTCTTACCAAGTTAAATTTGAAGATCCACTTCACAGCAACTTGTTTACCGAAAAATGTAGGCAACTATATCTTTATATCTTTTTATTTGTGAAAAATATAATTAGTGAGGCATGCCTGCCTAAATTGAATTGATTGATTCATTAATTTTTTATTCAATTGGTTTATCAATTTGATTATATATATATATATATATATATATAATAAATAATAAAAAATATTTTTAACATTTGAATTTTGAGTACAATAGTTTAAAAATTTTTAAATCTTTATACAAAAAGGACATGATTTTAAATTTCAATAGATTTAATTAAATTTTCAATTTTGACTACTTTTTTAATTAATCCATCTTTAACTTCTAATCAGATCAGATCACTAATCAATTCTTAATTTTATTGATTCAACAAACTGATACTAACTCTATAAATACTGTTAATACACCATAATTAGCACAAATATTAGTTCCTTCTTACCAAATAGATTGTTGTTTATTTCTATCAGGATTTTCTTTTTTTTTTCTCAATTACATGAGACATTTAATCTTAAGACATTGATGGCTAGACCTATGGTTGCAAGGAATTTTAAAAAAAAGTGAAAAACTTTAATAATTTATTTAAATTAGAGTTTCAATATATTTTTTAATTAAATAAAATAATAATAAATATATTAGAATTATATATATAATATATGTTGTTTATAATTTAAAAATTATAATTAAACAATGATGTAAATATGATCCCTTCAGCATGATTCTAAAATTATTTTTGTAAAATTATTTTTGATGTCTCCATATCTTTCTGAATGGAGCTAATTATCAATATTTGTATACCATCTTAAAAAATGATGCGTGGAGGGAACAAGTGGTCAAGTGCAACACAAGGTTTCAGACCAAGGTGAGATGCAAAAAATAACTCGATGTAAAAACAATGCAACACGCTTTCCTCATTTGCTTTCCCTTTAGGGCTTCTTCCCTATCCCCCTTGCTCATACTAGATGGTGCCTTTTGTTCAATCCTTTTAGGATTGAGAAAACCAGATTGCAAATCTGCCATCACCTAAGTAATACTGCTATATGAATGAAATGGGGCATCAACAACAACTGGAGATATCCACATTGTTTTGTCCCCATTCAATGCAAATGTAAGAGGGGGAAAAAAGAAAAATTGTCCAATCTGATATCTGCACAAAACTATTATATACGTCATTTTCTATTTTCTTCTTTGTACCTCTTCAGGGCCCTGACATCAAGTCTAAATTCTAAGCACTTCTATCTTATATTTTCTGCTGAAACCAACAAGCCATAATAAATATCGGCCGAATTGATCGAGTTCCATCTTCTAAAGCAGTATTCCAACTCTTTTCTACAATTTCTTCACTTGTCCAAATCATGTAATTTCATTCTCTATGCACCAACCAATCAGTTTGGTGTAGACTATCCCTCATCCTCTTTTATCCTGTACATGCTTATGCTGTGATGTTGTCAAATGATTTATCATTTGTCTCACGTGTAAGCACAAATCCCAAATTGCACTCGTAACTTACCTGACGACATGATGAAAGAACAACAAGAGCACACATCAAAGACTAGGAATGGGCACTATAAACAGCAAGCACATCTTAAATACAAAAGCAACAAATCAAGTATCTCCCTGCTATGATATCTGTTGTAGGGCCTCAACAACACAAACCCACAAAAACTTGAAAGATGCATAACGATTTAAATCTAGTCTATAACAAATAAAAGTTCACAGCAAAAATTTCAAGTCTTTTACATTTACTTAGAAACTAGTTGATTAAACATACTCCAAACTTTTGAAATATGTTCTTATAGCAAGGCATTCTGATAAAATGAATTTGATATTAATCACTCAAAGCAAGAAAACAAATAGACATTAAATTTCTCCTCAAGATCAACAATCTTGAATCATGTTCCTTGTGAAAATTATGGATAAAGCAAAGCCATTACATTATCATGGTACAAAGCACTAAGAGTCAGTCAGACGGTAAATAGAGCACTTGCTGGGTTCCATTTGCTTTGATTTTGACATTGCTGTTTTGACAACCTTCTTTTGAGTTTGAACTTTTGGATGCAATCGCATCTCAAATGCAAGGCGAACAAATTGCATTTGTAACACTTTTTCGCATATTTTATTTACTTGCAAGTCAGATCCAATGGCAATAAAACCATAATAAAGGAGGTGTTTGCACATAACACTTTCTCAAAAGGGCTAACCATAAACAAGACCTGCACATTTACTCAATTTACAATGTCTATTTCAGAGTAGCCAATTATAGCCTACATCTTAGTTATTGTAGCAATCATGGTCAGGCCAGTCAAATCTATTTAATTACAAGCATAGTTGTCAAATTGAGAATTAAAATATTCATTTTACGAATCAGAATCGAAAATCGAATCCTAAAATTGAATGCAAATTCTCAAAAGTCAATTAAAAACAACATATATCCATGTAAAAATAGACAAAATAATTGAAGTATAACATTTTGATGAAAATAATAATCATATTGCTAATAAAATTTCATCAAACAGTAAGATGATAGGTTAAATTAAAAGGTAATATGGATCTAAAGCATGATAGTAGAAGCTACCGCTTGATAAAGAAGAAAATAAAAAACGAGGGAAGAGGGAGAAGAGCAGCAGGCAGAGAAAAGAAAAAAAACATTTTGATTGCATTACAAATCCTGTGTTAGGGGAAAAATATTGAAATAGGACTAGATATGAATGTATTCACAACAACAGGACCTGTTTAGATTTGTTTAAGTGTGTTTAAAATACTTTTTAAAAGTTTTGTCCTGGTATAAATTCGGCAAACAACGGTCAATGTAAAATTGAAGTTAAATTTTGATTTTTGAACTTGTTAGGTCCTATAGGCATGGTAAAGAAGAATCAACCAAATCGATAAATTCGTATTTATCACCCAATTCACTATGAAAATGCCCGATTTGGTGTCGATTCTGTAAATTTGCTGTTCGCACAATGACTTCAAATTGCTACGTGAAAAATGAATCGAATCATAAAATTCAAAAACAAGAATCATATGATTCTAACAACTATTGTTCCAAGTAAATGTAACTCAGGAGAAAAAATAACAAGCATATACAAACAAATTTGGTAGTGTATTAACAATATTTCTGTCCCTTGCGTTGACACATCTCTACATAATTATCATATTGAAAGCTGAAAATACAAAATTTTCAATACATTTTCAAAGTCTGACCATAATCAAATACATAAAAGTTCATGTTATAATTGGTCATTTCAAAACTTCAGGGCAATTTTTATGATTAACCCTTCTTAAAAAGATTTTCATTCATGTAGATTCATTATATGGTGGTTAACTGTATTGCGTCCAAATTACATATTAAGGACTGCCCATATCAATAGTTATGACAAATTCCATAACAAGAACAGTTACTATAAACACAGAATGAACAGAAAACATTTCACTTACACTTGAGGAATACAACAGCATGCCACAGGAAAGTCCTAAGGTAAGCACCTTGAGGGAAGCCATCTCTATGTATGTGTGTGTCTACAAGAAACATACAAGTCAACTGGAATGCCCATCAGCTCTTGACCTCAAATGATCAGGACCTCTTCTTAGAATCTCAGCTTCTCTAGCTATCTGGATATCTGAAGGCCAAAATATTTGATGTATAACTTTGAAAAGAAAGCGAGGCAGCAATGCAACAACCATTATGAGCAAAATGGTGAGCCAATATGTTAGTGATTTGGCCATATGATAAATAGTCCTGCCCAGACAATTTGGCATAATAATCAGTCATATATAGAGCTAAAAATTACAAAATTAAGAAGTCCAATTAACCATTGATGACACTGACCCATAATTGGGGAAGACAGGAATAGAATCCAATACCACCATACAGGCAAATGTGATGAACACTGATCCCCAAACAGCAACATGAGTGACATACACCCAGCGCTGGACATCCATTGCCAAGTGCATATTAACAAGAATAACAACTGCTATTGTCCATAAACTGCCCATGCTCCATATGTCAATTGTGCTCTCTTTATAAGTGAGTAAGGGTATAGTGAAGACGACTAGACTCTGCCACAGTGTATCAGCTATTGTGATCCAGAAGAGGTGCAGGTTGTAAGCCTCATGTCTATACCCTGCACCATACAGTTTTGGATACTGTAATAATGTCCGATGGCTTAAATCCTTATCCAGAACACCGACAACAATAGTGGGGATAGAAGTGTAGATAACTGAGTAAAAAACACTACTCCAATCTGTTAACGCTGAAGTCGTTGAAAAAGCTGTGCACAATATATACCTATTGATTAAAAAAAGCAGAGATTTAGGACCAAAAGCTTCAAAGGACAGCATAACATTATAGTCAAAGATAATAAAAAGTAGAAAGGAAGCCACTGCACTAACTTCATTGGAAGATAAACATCAAGCAAAGATGAGCAGTGCAAATATTAAGGGTGCATGCTAAAGCAGCCTCATACCTCACAAAAATTATGAAAAGCAAAGATACCTACCATTTACAGTGTTGACTTTGCTACCAATTTCACTAAGGAAAATACCATTTTCATATCACAAGTTTTAAAAATTGAAACCAAAGGCAGTTGTCAGCCGCTTTAGCATGTAAATCAATTGGCAATGTATGTGTCTCAGGTGGAATCATGTGTTGCTATGCATAGGATTGGGCGAGTGAAAGGGCTACCTTTGGTTGTAGCCCAGCCAATACCCCAGAATAGACTGAAAAATTTAGAATGATCAATGTGCAGGATCTAATTTGGCTTTATATTGAATACTTTGAAGAGAACTTTAAAATGGGAAAGAATATATAAATGTCATATCATCCTAGTACGATAACTGGGGTTTCCTCATTTCAACAATCTTCATTTTTTATAGTCTAGGGAACCCAAAATTCGACATAAAGGCTCTAATCATTGAAACAGTATATCATCAAGGCATCAATAAACATCATAACAGCTAGATATCAAAGACACAAAGAGCCAAGGACTTGGGCTTACCAGAATAGCATTAATACGAAAACAGCATTTCGGTAGAAGTTGTAGAGAACCAAATAACCAATACGTTGATAATTCCAGTGTCCATGCACCAAAAGTAATCTTTTCAGAAATCGAAACTGTCCCATAGCAAAATCAGATGCCATCACTGCTTGACGCCCTTCCTGACCACTTATTCCAACACCAACATCCGCCATTTGGATCATTGAAACATCATTGGCACCTATCAAAATGTCAATGGTCAGCATCAAGAAAAATGAGACCACAGTTATACCATCAGCAGTAATTTGTTGGATCATGCACATCATGTGCAATACATCAATAAGATAAAAGGTTCAACTGTCAATATCAGCTCAAATTCACTAAAAGACAAAACTAATCTCCTCTTTCCATGCCAAAGCAAACCACATTTACTCCCACAATTATGCTGAAAAGAAAAGGGAAAAGCAGACGAAAACTCACCATCACCTATAGCTAGTGTCATATCATCAGTGCGACTCTTGATTAGATCAACAATTCCAGCTTTTTGCAATGGTGCAACACGGCAACAAAGAACAACCTTACAAGAAATTGCAAGGTCGAAAAGCTGTAGAAAGATGAAATAACTGCCAAATGAATGATTGAGAATGTAGATACATACATTATATCAACCTGGCAGGGTTGAGAATGCACTTAAACAACTTGAAAAATATAATACAAAGTCTAAGTCTGATAGTAAACAGACAGAAAAGAGATGCTCACTTCTGATTCCAGTTCTTTCTCCAAAATGTATACCAAACTATTCCCATCAATTATAAGTGCTAGTGGCATTTTCCCTATTCCTTCTTTCTTCCTTTCAGGTATATCAAGATAGTCAATTTCAGCCTGCTTATCAAATTTGAGATTGGAGTTTCCTCTATTTAACGATTTCATGCCAAACTTGGTCGTGGCATCAGCCAAAAGTTTTTTGCATTCAATCTCTGAATTGCCATTTATTATTATTTGCTCCATTTCTGTCGTCAGGAGTTTGCAAGAAAGGCCAATTGAAATTGCTGTCTCTTGCTTATCTCCTGTCAGAACCCATACCTTGATCCCTGCTTGTCGGAGAGACTCAATGGCTTCTGGTACACCATCTTGTAGCTTGTCTTCAATTCCAGTAGCCCCAAGTAGATTTAAATCACATTCTATAAGAGCTGCTGTTTGACGGAGCTTTGAGGTTCTGTCCGTCAAAGAAGTGCTAGCATCATCAAACCTGCACTGCCACAGTTCAAGTTCTGCCTCTGTAAGATTTCTTGCTGCAACCACAAGCGTACGTAGACCTTGTGATGAATATTCAGTCAAATGACACTCTGTTGCATGCCTGACACGAGCATCGCTTTCATTGTTGTCTTCAGCTAAAATACTGAAAATGGAAGTATCAGCACCTTTCACCAATACCTTCACAGCATTGTTGGGAAATCTAATCACAACAGACATTCGTTTCCTCACACTATCAAATTCATGCATACCCAATACGTCAAACCTAAAAAGCATAGGAACACAATATTAATGTATGCTTTACTGATTTGAGAGGCTATAAAATAGAGAATATTTAAATTTTTCATCTGCAAGAAAGCTATTACAGGATGAGAAAGAAATGAGAACTCAAAGAGAAGGAGAAAAACACAAAGGAAAGATTTTTACCTTAATTTCTCACCATTAACATCAATTACTATGTGCCCAGATGTGCGTTCAAAGAGAGTATATCCATAAGCAGAGGCTGCAGCAACTAGTGCTTGCTCATCTGGAGATTCACCCTGATATTCAATAGTTTCAACATCCTCCTGATATTGATTCTCTGAGAAACTGGAACATCTATCACAAGAATGAATAGGAATAACAGTATTACATGCAGCCAGTGTAAGGAAAAACTCATGTGCAGCAATCCTCTCTTCTTCAACCAAGTCCTTGTGCAATAATGTTTTGAGTTCAGAATCAATATCAATTGTAGATTTGAGTTTCCATCTCCTGCTTACAGCTGCAGCTGCAAAATGATCAAGAAAAAAGCTCTAAAAAAATAAAATCATGACAGTGGCAAAAAGTGAACTAATAGTGAAGTATAGCAATTCAAGAAAATGAAGCATTTGCGCATGATATAATATTTATTAATGGGTCATAAATAGTAGTGAGCAAATTTCAGCTTTAACTGAAAAAACCAACTGAACCAAATTAATTCTGTTTTTCGATTCAGTTTCTTTTAAATTAAAATTAGTTTTTTCGGTTCAGTTTTTATGGTTTAATAAGCAAACCAAACTATCTGAACCACAATTGAACCAAACCAAAATGATTCAAACCGATTTGACAACATTATTTATACTAAAATATTTAGAACTTATTAAAAAGCTTATTATTTACATAAAAAAATTGAAGTTTATTTAAAAAAAAAAAAACTGGTTCAAACTGAAATAAACCATAACTGAACTGAACCAAATTAGTTCGGTTTGCTTCCATTCTTCTATTGGATTTGGTTCGGTTTGCATTTTTTTGAAAATTTGTTTGATTTTTTTCAGTTTGGTTTGGTTTTGAATTGAGCCGACCATTTGCTCACACCTATTCATAGAGCAATATGGTTATGAACTGTTTTGTAAAACAGAATATCATATTCATTCAGGACAGCAACACAACCACTTAAATGAGATAATTCTTAATTTTTATTTCTCTTAAGTCTCAACAAGTGATGAAAGGCTTCAAGGCCCAACGACCATTCCACCTCAAATGGTAGCTGACAGCCCATAATTTAAGAGTATTTACCAAGGGGTAGAAAAATACCTAATTTCCAAATTCTGAAATTCTCGCAACTTGCATTATGAATTGTGACACGATAAAGTATCAAGTCATTCAGAGCTTCAATCCAACAGACAAGGCCAAAATTTATTCAATGTGATAGAAAAAATTAGATCCAAATGCAGGAAGTGGCACTACAATTATGTGGTGAAACCACCTCTGCCACAAAGCTGATCTTTTAGTTGCAGAAGTTCCACATGCAAATTTCTGATTCAAAAGAACCATATTCAGCTCTATTGCTCCTAATATCTCCCTAAATCCGAATTCACATAATCCTGATAGTGTCCAACTTTATAAACATCTGCTGCTATGTAAATATAAATACACCATGCTGAAGGACAAAGGGAAGTAGAAAAAATCATGTTGGGAGTGATGACATGCAGAGAAAAGTGGTGAATTCAAATGATTCAAAATTAATTTCTAAAATAATTACAAGAAATAGGTAGAAAACTTAACAACCAGCACCCAGTGCTGATGTTCCAACTACTAATTACAGAGGCAACAGTATAACAAATACTCTAGTACCCACACATGCTCAAACACTAAAGATTAGAAAAAGTCTCAGACAAACAGAAGATGAAAAAACATATGGAAAAGCAGAAAAAAAATTGTTTAATACCGATAATCTTCTCTTCCTGCACCTGATCATCCATACACATGGAACCTCCATAATTCTTCCCGTACACACTTGCTCTACGGAATTCCATTTTGTTCTCAGTAAGTGTTCCTGTTTTGTCTGAAAAGATATAGCGTATCTGACCCAAATCCTCATTTATATTCAAAGATCGGCACTGAAACCTTGAGCCAGAACTAGTATCATACATATGCCTGTCTCCAATCATGAAATAGGACTGCCCTAAACGAACCAACTCCATTGTAATATAAAGAGATATTGGAATCATTATCTGAAACACTATAATAGAACTCAAAAAGGAAAAGAAAATTTCCATGGTTATCCCATAATATTTGTATCTTTTCCCATAATCCTTCCCATTTGTGAAATATGTCTTCCTGTAATACGGCAAGGTATCAAGCTGGTTTTTGTAGCGTGCAAGCCAGAGGCCCATTCCAAGTGCAACAACTAGACACATGAT
>CATIWR010260277.1:0-17005 GCA_949677035.1 Omphalea diandra | reverse complement strand
TATACTCGATAGATGCACTTGCCTATTCGATCTATAGGTTTTGGCCTATAGGTGTTGGCCTCGGACTATATCAATATTTTTCTAGCTAAACTAATGAACTTTACTTTTTTCAGCATCCTCTCTCCAAACAACTATTAATCCTAGCGCAATAGAACTTTGGCAATTTAAACACAATCATATTTTTATTTTTATATATTAATATTATTATGGACATGAGGGAAAAATCGTTAGCACTACTTTAATCATTATCTCTTTGCCTGTCTAGGATAGCAGGGCATGTTTCCACCCTTACGCTTTTTGTTTGATACGATCAATCAGAAAAGAAAGGGCTTGTCCCTGTGATTTACCGCGCAAAAAGCAGGCAAACCCAAGTATTTTTCTGTGGGATTCATAAGTCCCATATTAAGGATTCCTTCGATCAGATTTTGCATTGCTATCGAAGTGCTTCTATTGAACAGGACACTTGATTTCACATAAATAATCATTTGGCTAGATGCTTGTGAATACCATCTCGGGGTTGCCTCCTGAGCATTGGCCCTGCCATAAATCAAAGTATCATCTGTGAATGGTGAGCCTAAAATTGTAGGACAATTCTTGTTTACCTTGATTCTAGAAAGCGCACCTTTCTCTTTCTTAGAATGGAGCATCATTGTGACAGCCTTTGATGCTAACGAAAATAGATATGGGATCCCTCTGCCTGCCTTAATCCTTTAGATAGTGAGAAAGAAGGAAGTCGGATCCCATTTACCAATATTGAATACTAGACTGTAGATATGCATTGCATTACCCATCTAATCCATTTTTCACAAAAATCCTTTCTTGTCATCACTAGCTCAATAAAAGACCATTTCAATTTATCGTAGACCTTGTTCATATCCAGTTTAATAGTCATATGCCATCTCTTAGAGGAACTTGTTCAAAGGTAGTAAAAGATTTTATGGGCTACTACTACATTATCTTGAATGACTCTATTAGGAACAAAAGTGGACTGTGTGGGGCTAATGATCTTTTCCATCCAGGATTTTAAACGATTGGTAAGTGTTTTAGAGATAATTGTACAAAAAATTACTTAACCTGATCAACAGGTATTGATTGAGAGAGGCAGGTGCTGGAGTTTTGGGAATGAGGGCTATATGTGCACGATTAATTTCCTTCAGCAAATGCCCACTATCTAAAAGGCTCTTCATAATAGCACATATGTCTCCACCAATAATATCCTAGTGTTTTTGAAAGAAGATTCCTGGAAATCCACTGGACATGGAGATTTCAGGCTTCTAGTTCAAAAGCAGCTGTTTTGTGACAGAAGCATAAAGACGGAAGTTCCTGTTAGTACTACTTTGCGGGCAGGTCAAATAGGTCTTTTTGACCTTTTATGGCCATTTAAGTATAATATTTACTAAAATCAGTTCATATAAGCCTTTTTTTTTTTTGTTCTACTATGAGTGTGTTCCTTGCACGATTAAGACAAAAAAAACAAATAAAAAAATTTATATGAGCTGATTTTGATCAATATTAGGCTTAAATGATCATAAAGTTCAAAAGGGTCTATTTAATCCCACCTACAAAGTTTATGGCCTATTTAAACCTTACCCCTTTAGAAACTACTGAACTCAAAAAGGCCTTTAAAATGATATTTGACTTAGCTATATTGAGTGTAACATATTATGCTGAGTACTAGAAAAAAAATTATTTTAATTGTTTAAATAAATTATCATTAAATTTACAGTTATTTATATTTTAAATATTATTTTTTTCCCCAAATGAAAATTATAGCTCGAGAAAAAAAAAACCATATTAGAGTTTGCACTTTCTTCGCAAGAACAATAATAAAAGACTTCACGGGTTCATACCGACCAATGAAACAAGGGCATTTCTATCGTTTTAGAACGAGAGATAGAACTGATGCAACGTGTCACTCTTGGAAAAGGAACCTCGCCATTATCTTATGCCTAAATGGGAGGTCCAAAAACCAAACCTCAAACTCCACCACAAAACTCCTACTCTATCTCAACACAACACATCCACTGCTCAACCAACCCATTATTTTAACTTGCATTCTTCAATTCCGACCAATCCATAGTAGTCAAAGTCAACAGAATGACCTGACTGGAAAACGACTATTGAACGTGGTGTTACGCCACGACAGCAGATCACTACCACAGTCCGTTACATGGACTGCCAGAAATTTAAAAAAGGGTGTCTCACTTTTTTCTTGTTACCAGAAAGAAGTGTACACTGGCATTTCGTGCTTGAACTTTGTTGGGTGAAGCTGCTGCTGCCATGGCAAAACCAGTTTCAATTGAAGTTTGGAACCCAAATGGGAAATACAGGGTTGTTAGCACCAAATCTATGCCTGGAACTCGCTGGATCAATCTCTTGATTGAGCAAGATTGCAGGGTTGAGGTAATTAACTTTCTTGCACTTTATAAATCCTTTCCTTTAATTTCTTTGGCCTTTTATTTAAACTGATTATGTGAATTTGATACGAATTCTTTTTGGGTTTTCTTTTTGATGTTTAGATATGCACACAGAAGAAAACAATACTGTCTGTTGAGGATATTATTGCTCTAATTGGGGATAGGTGTGATGGAGTAATTGGACAGGTAAATTTATATCTTGGAAATGATTGCGTTTATGTTTTGGAACTTGGGTTTTGTTTTTAAAGGTGAGAATTTTTTGTGGTTGTGTGTGGTCCAGCTGACAGAAGATTGGGGAGAGACTTTGTTTGCAGCTTTAAGCAGGGCTGGAGGGAAGGCTTTCAGTAACATGGCTGTTGGGTACAACAATGTTGATGTTAATGCTGCTAATAAGTATGGTGTTGCTGTTGGAAACACTCCTGTATGTTAAAACTTCTTTTGGACTGTTCTTTTTTTAAAATTTTTTCTTGTGCTTTTTGATTGCTTAATCAATCTGATGAACTTACTAATTTCATCACTCATTAGGCAATTTATCTATTGACAATAAATAAATTTAATGAGGCAATATTTGCTTGGATCCCTTTTAGAGCTTCAGATGCAAGAATCAATGGTCTTACTTGTATCACCAGTTGTCCATTGTATGCGAAGAATTACTTTATCATCTGGATTTTAAGTCCACTACATATTTATGTGTGTGTGTGCATGTGAAGTGTGGGCTACTTTCTACTTTCCTAATTACATCATAACTTATTTTAGATAGATTAAAAAGAACGAAAATTATTTCCTCAACAAAAATTGAATCAAATTCAATAATATATGAAGTTGAAGCCCCTGGTTTCCTGTATAAATAAGTGCACATATTGATTTATATATGCTTTGCATGAGTTTACTTCTTGACAAAAAAAGAAATGTATTGAGATTTTGTGTTGCTACTTGGGTTAGGGAGTTCTTACTGAGACAACTGCAGAGTTGGCAGCTTCGCTTTCTTTAGCAGCAGCTAGAAGAATAGTTGAAGCTGATGAATTTATGAGGGCAGGCTTATATGATGGATGGCTTCCTCATCTGTATGGCCAACATTAGTGCTTTTCAAAATGTGTTAGAAATTTCAATGTTCCCCATGAATATAGTTGCATGATTTGTCTTTTGTTCTTATGTTAGGTTTGTGGGAAACTTGCTCAAGGGACAGACTGTTGGTGTCATTGGAGCTGGTCGCATTGGATCTGCCTATGCCAGAATGATGGTAATATTTTAATGATGGGCTTTCAAAACAAAGTCCTTATAACTTGGCTAGAATTAGCTCAATGCATGTATTTGTAAGATCAATGAGATGCTATGGTTGTGTCTATATTGATTAACATACATACATGAACTTTAGCAACAGGCTTGACTGAAAGCTGGATATATTGAAATGGATAGAATTAATTAGAACCTCCAGACTGAGTTAGGGATCACATAATGTAGTAGGAAATTGAAACTAAACTTTCCTCACATCTTTCTTTCATTACTTTATTTGTTTGCTGGAGACAGGATTGGAGTCCTCTTCATATCTAATAGTGGTTCACTTCATAACTGGGACAAGAAGTGTTTAAAAAATATTTGTTCATGCTTGCAATGTTAATTATTTTCTTTACACCATAACAGGTTGAAGGGTTCAAAATGAATCTAATTTATTATGATCTCTACCAAGCCACACGCCTAGAGAAGTTTGTTACAGGCATGTCTCAGCCAGTCTTTGAAACTGATTGTTTACCACATTTATTTGCTCATTCAGATGTGTTGTGCAATTACAGCTTATGGTGCATTCTTAAAAGCTAATGGTGAGCAGCCAGTTACTTGGAAAAGAGCAGCCAGCATGGATGAGGTGCTTCGCGAGGCAGATGTGGTATGACTATTTTTCTGAGAGCTTAATGAGTCTTTTGCAAGTCCAAAGTTAAAATTTCAGTTGGAAACTGCATGATCACCCGTTGATTTTGCTTATAGATAAGTCTTCACCCGGTCTTGGATAAGACAACTTATCATTTGATCAACAAAGAAAGTCTTGCAACCATGAAGAAGGTAAAATTTTAAGTGAACATCCTTTCTAGTATTAAGGATTTATTTGAAAAGGCAAATTCCTAGTAACAAAATTTATATATGTCTCTTTTAGGAAGCAATCCTTATAAACTGTAGTAGGGGTCCAGTGGTTGATGAAGTAGCTCTTGTGGAACATTTGAAACAAAATCCCATGTTTCGAGTTGGTCTCGATGTCTTTGAGGTAACTAAACTTCTCTCTCATGAATTCATAACCATGGCCATCGCGAAACAACTGCCCAGTTCTGGTATGATTATTCATTGGTTTCTTTATATTAGGATGAACCATACATGAAGCCTGGGCTTGCCGAAATGAAGAATGCCATTGTAGTACCTCACATTGCTTCTGCTTCCAAGGTAAATACTATTTAAGCATTAAGAAAGTACTTAATATGTTGGATTTTCCATGGCCAATCAGCTAAATCATCAAATGTTCTGCCTTGTGTTTATAGTGGACGCGGGAAGGGATGGCTACTCTAGCAGCTCTAAATGTCCTGGTATGTTAAGAATTGAAACTGAAGTTGAAAGGAAAGGAACAACTTCACTTCAAATCCATTCAAGTTGAATTCATCTGACATTTCACTATGTAACACCTTGCCAAAATGTATTGCAGGGAAAGATTAAAGGATACCCATTATGGAGTGATCCAAATCGAGTAGAGCCATTCTTGAATGCGAATGCTCCTCCTCCGGCTGCATGTCCAAGTATTGTCAATGCAAAAGCCTTAGGTAATGTTCACATTTAAAATTGTTTTCTTGTTTCTGTACACATCTCAGGTATCTGTTGAACTTCTTATCTTGCTTTTGTCACAGGTTTACCGGTTTCAAAACTGTAAAAGCTTGAAGGCTGAACACCAAGGGTCTCGTGGGTTCATATTGTATCTATCTGAGCATGTAGAATTACCATGAAGAGTAATATAGCATTATATGCTTGCTTCAGTTATTGCATGTAAGAGCTTATGTTTTTTGATCATTTTTCCTTTTTATTTGTTGCTTGCTTAGACTAAGCTATGGAATGGCATAATTTGTATAGAAGCATTATAAAAACCTCCCGAGGTTTAGTGTAATTAAGGCAGAGATCCCTATAGTTTTAGATGCTCAATTTAGTCCTGGAGCGACAATTAATATTGAATGTAGGGATGAGCGCATGGCAGAATTCCCAAAACTGGATCTTCAAACTGAAATAAATATAGAACTGAAAATCTCTGTTTCAATAACTAGTTTTAGTTTTTGTTTTGTGTGCGTGAGTATTTATTTATTAATTCATGGAAAATGGTAGGTAATAATCTTTTGTGACAAAGTTAGCAGTTTATTTGAACAAAATTTAAAATTAAATATTGAAGTTGCACTAAACAAAGTTTTCTTTTATATAATTACACATTATAATATTTTAAATAATTTTTGTTTATAATGGATCATAAAATTTTTTTTTTGTATTTTTGGTGAAGCCTCGCGGTGATTTTTTTTTTTGGAAAAAGTATGAAAAAATAGCCTAAAAAGACATGGCATGCCAAACTTTAATTTGTCCTTTGTAGTTTGAAAAAAAATTATTTTGGGCTCTAAAACTTTTCATATTTTGATATTTAACCCTTCAACTTAAAAATGTATCTTTTAGACTCTCAATTATTTATGTTTACTATACGAATTTCTTTTTTAATAGATCCATTAGAAGTATTAACCACGCACCATGTTATGTGATAGAAAATTTAAAAGAATTTTAAGCATAAAGTACACAAAATTCAAAGAATTTTGTTAAACATGTACAAAAAATGCATTTACTCTCTTACCCCTCTTTTTTTCTTTATATTCTATTTCCATCTCTCTCTCTCTAATTCCATATATTCCAACAAATTCTGAACAATTACATAGTAAAAAGAGAATATACAAACTAGCTGTTCTTTTGTCCACCGCTCTCCCGTCGCCAACAACATCGAACCCCTTTTTGTCTCACTTATTTCATCTCCCTCTTTTTATCTCAAATCCATGAGCACTACACCTCTTCCTTACCAAAATAGCTACTCTGTCTATTAAAACTAGCTTAACACAGTTCTAACTTTCACTCTTAAGGCCCATAGTCGCATAAAAACAACACCAGAGCCACATTTCGCACTAAACATAAAATATATCAGACCCTTTTCTTTAATTTTTTTTTTCTATCTTTTTCTCAAGTGCATAAGCTATGTTGTTGTTAAGAGCCCTAAAGGGGGTGGACATAGTTATAATTTTTTATGGAATTAATAATAAGAAGAATTCTTCATAATTAGAAAAGAAAGACAAACAATTTATAAAGGTTTAACACAAATTTAGTTTACGTCTGCCTCTAGTATCCCATTAGAAAGTTTTAGTATCTAAGTAATTTATGGGTGCTACTCAAATTTTACAGGTGAATTTAGCAGATATTACTCAAACTTATCAAGATAATTTTTGAGCTCTATTTCAAGCATATTCTAAGATAGATTTGCTATTACTATCTTAAGCATTTCATAAGATCATAAAAGGTTTATCTATCCAACTCATGTTGTGACCCTCAAATACAAGATTTTCAAGAAGTGCACAAAGAAATCATCACTCTTCTAAAATCACTCGAGCTTTTTTTTTTCATAAAGAAATCTACACAACTAAGCTCTAAGATTGAGCTTTGGAAATGAAGCACTTGAGGTTAAGTAAGATGGAGTTGCTTCAAGTTACTTTAGCTTTCTTCTTCAAGTTGGCTTTTTCAAAGTTATGCAAGTTATGTTCAATAGCATGTTCTTTTGAATGTTCTCTTGTCTATTTTCTTGTTATTCTTTTTCTTTTTCTACTCAACATCAAAATGAGATCCTCTTATATAAATTTGCATAAGAGAAACTAGCTAGTAAATAGTTGGTCCTTTACCGTCTGAAAACTATCAATATAGCTGTTGGAGCCTTTTAATAATTGTTAGAGATTCTGATAACGATCATTGAAATTCAAATGGCCCAAAACAGCGTTTCTTTCAGGCATTGATTTTTCTCATGACTTCACTTTGTTCACTTTGTTGGTTGTTGTATTCGTTCCAGTGGTTGTTGATGTCTTATGCCCTTAACAACTAGTTCCAATCATTGTTAGGCCTTATCTTACGCCTTGTCAGATAATTATCATTGAATTATTACTATGGTCGTTGTTTGGCTTCAACAGTCATTGGTTTTGAGCAAATTTACAGAGACTCCATAGTCTTATCTAATACACTTTTTCAATTGGCCATTGCTCGAATGCCACAAGAGATTTCAAGTCATTGGATTGTTTTGCTTCACTTCTTGTTAACAAGCATTGCACTTTATCCCACAATTGTTATTTTATTCCACGATCGTTGAATATCTGCCCTGGTCATTGAGGAGATGTCCAGTCTACATAGGAGATCTTGAAGACTTTTCATCTGACGTTTTTTTTGGTTTAATAGTTGTTGGACACTTCAACAGTTCGTTGGTGTGCTTTTAATGGTTGTTGAAAGGCTGTGTCTGACTTTTGCTTTGTTTTACTCGAAGAACGAACTTATATCTACATTGGTCTTTAGTAGAGTACTCAAATCCTTTGAGCTTGTTGAAGTTTATAAAGGCATGCTCTGAAACAATTCCTTTTGAATTTCTATTGAGAAGAATTGAAGGTGCTATAATGAAATACTTGCATAAATATTAGTTCCTTTAATCTTTGTTATAATCATCAAAACAAGAATTAAAATCACAAGGTTTATTAAGCCATAATTTATAAATGAAAATGCAAAATTTCGTTTATTTAAGTTTTGGCAGTCAATAGGGATGGTAATAGATAAAATATGAGGAGGGTAATATTATATCCTTATCCATATCCAAAAGATTGTTTGTTTACTCGTACCCATACTCATATTTATTTAAATAATAAATTAAACTCATCCTATACTCACAAAATTTCAAGTAATCCATTGCTAACTCATTACAAAAATAATTATCAAAATATTTTTAAATATACATAAATTAAAATGTAAAATATATAATAACTAATTTGTATTCAAATTGAACTAAATAATGCACATTATATTCAAAGTGGCTATATATTAAAAATTAAATAAAAAACTACTAAAATATTAAAAGGAAAATAAATGATTTTTAAGTAATCAATTTTTTCAAATACAATATATTAGGTATATTATAATTAATTAGTTTAATTACATAATTCCTAATATTGTGCATCGAACTCAAAAAAAAAAAGAAAATAATTGATATTATATATATATAAGGCATGCATATAAGTTTTGAGTATGAATAAATTTGATAGTTCAGTCATGAACATAGGTAGGTACTACATTATCTATTCCATATCTAGACCTAATGTTAATTTTTTAGTATGAATTTATTCTATGTATTATGAGTGGATATCCATAAATTGCCGTTCTACCCGTCAAAATGTTTAACATCAAATGGTTACATAGTGATATTGTGAAGTATAATTTGACAATGAAGAATTGAGTCTATGTTTGAAATGAAAAATCACTTTCTACCTTTCTTTGACTTTCTTGTGGATTTGATTTTGTCATTCGTTTGTTCAAAGCCACACACAAATGCTTGATAAAAGTCCACAACCAAAGCGAACAGAAATTAATGAACAGAGAATCATGAAAATTACTGTTCGTAGATGAGAATGATAATCCACCTAATGTTCAGTGAAGACATGGTCTAAAATTATCCTAATTCTACTCTTCTAATTTGAATTCAGTTGATTGATGACAGGCCATGAAATTCAAAAGAAATTGCAGAATAGAATTTAATTGATTATGCAATCTAAGAGCTCGATGAAATGTCAAGTTCAGTTGCATACCTCTGCTTTCGTCATTTCCAAGTCCGCAGGCCAACGCATGTGAGTAGCTCCTAGTGTGGACCACCATAGTCATCTGTACTTTTTTTTTATTATTATTTGTTTCGATCCTTGTTTTTTTTTTTTTGGGTGAAAATGGAGAAATTCAACAATAAATCTGTGACTGCTATGAGTACTTTTTTTTTTAATTTACTAAAAGAAATAGTGATTTTTTTATTTAATGTTTTAATTTTTCGAAACAAAAAATAATGATGTATTATTGTTTTTAAATTGCAAAATAATAAATATTTCAATTTTTGTGATCAAATTTTTTAATTTTTTAAAATAAAAGTAATTATGTATTGTTGTTTGGTGTAAGATAAATATTGAAGCAAAAAATTACTTTAATTTTAATAAACTCACTTTTATAATTTATGCATTTTATTATTTTTTTAGTGATAATTTCACGAGTCATGGATAGAATTTAATCGAATTTTTATTAACACTCTATCAAGTTTGTCAAGAAAGGAGTTCATTAAACAAATGTGAAATGTTAATGAATTTAAAAGTTATATTTTCAAGTTGAGGTATTGAATGTTAAGAGCACAAAAGTTCAAAAAGTCTAGGATAAATTTTCCTAAAAGATTCAAAATGAATGTCTACTTAACATTTTTGAAAACCACCAACCTTATGAAGGATAATTAATCTTAATAGTCACTTAACTATAGGCTAAATTCTAATGTGGTAATAAAAAATCAATTGTATACGATTCAATCACTGAAATATTATTTTTATTTCAATTTACTTATTTTGGAAAAATTAAAAATTTTTGACAGCTGAAATGTCATATGCAAAAACTTTTAAATGAATAAAAAAACCAATTTGGCATTTAAACTTTTTTAACAAGTTCATATCAACCCAAATTAACTTTTTGAGTTAATTCAACACCTAAAATTGAATTCAATCTATCATAAAATTCAAAGTTGGGAGTTAAATTAACTCAAAAAGTTAATTTAAGTTTATATGAACTTCTTGAAAAAGTTTAGAGGACCATTTAGCTCTTAATTTATTTAAAAAATTTTGTTATTTGACGTTTCAACTATTGAAAATTCTTAATTTTATCAGAGTAAATAAACTAAAATAAAAATAATATTTTAATGACTTAATTGCACAAATTTGATTTTAAATGGCTATAATAAAATTTAGCCTATAATTGAGTGACCATTGATGTTAATTAGACACCTTATGAACTAGTTGTATGAAACAATTTTTATTCATGGCTACTTTTGATATTTGCACTCGTTGTTGACCAAATATTTGGAAAAGAAACGAAATTGTTAATAAGATATCCAGAAGCAAGTGGAGGCATAGATGGTGTTCAAATATATCAATTACTTATGCAAAAATCTAGGTTGGAATTTCTCCTCCCCTCAACGTTAAAAAAAAAAAAAAAAATCTCAATGCAGCAAAAAAAAAAAAAAGAGGTAGATATAAAGGCATGCTTCAACCAAAAAAAAAAAAAAAATTCCAGGGGCAGAGGTAGACATAGAGGCTACGTCATGCTTCATCTAAAAAACGCAGAAGGAGAGGTAGGTAAAAAGGCATGCTTCAACTGAAAAAACCAAGAAGAAGAGGTAGATATAAAGGCATGCTTTAACTAAAAAAAATCAAAGAGAGGTAGATATAAAGGCATGCTTCAACTAATCGATTAGAAATGTAGCTATTTCATTCCATAAAACTGAGTAGAAGTACATTATTTGTCAGCATCATGCTAAATATCTTGTCAACCGCAAGCTTTTTGAGCATCATTTCATGCAAAAATACCGAACAATTTGGATCACTCCATAACCTTGTTTTGCCTGAATATATCCGAACTTGAGAGAGAGTGATGATTCCATCGTCCACTCAATGCTTAACTGATAGCTTCTTAAGCAACTGAAACTGTACACCTGAAGGATCATTAAAACATTATAAGATCATTGTCATAACAAAACAAAGTATAGTAATGCCATTCAACTTTGGAAAAGAGAAAAGCATGAATTGTATCTTAATCAAGCTCCAAAGTTTCTAACCATGTGAAGCAACCACACAACGGTATCATCTATGCACGAAGAATGCAACTATACTGTGTATCTGTTAAACAAGTGAGACACCAAGAAAAAATTGTGGTATTAACTTTCTCTGGACTTCCATTTGAGTATAAAGTAGAAGCATAGCTGCAAATACTAGTCACTTACTATGTTATTTTCAGGTTTAGTCAAGTAGAATCCTTGAATTGCAATAACTGCTATATTAGAGGTTACAAGAATAAAAATGCTCAAGGAATGCTTTCCCATCCATTCCAACGGTGATGTCAGCCACCTGTAACCGTATACATCAACCTATAGCACAAAGCAGATAAATAGTGAGAAAAATAGATAAAAATATCAAATAGTAAGAAGAACAATTATGGGAATACTATGCAAAGAATAAGTAACAAATGCATATGATGGTGACAAGAAAGAGGGAGAATTTAGGGGATTTTCAGAGGCAAGAACTATGGAAATAGTCTTATATTTTAATTTTCAAGATGTAATTCTTGGTTTCCTGGCTCATGCTTACAAGAGGAAACAATTACTAAAATAAGAAGCATTTACATTGAGGTTCTGTTGAAGATAAAGTATCAAAAGATCTAGTGACATTGTAGTACATATGATACTGCTAAGTATTTGCTTAGTGCCCTTCTCAAACCAAAATAAAAAATAAAAACTCTGTGTGGAAATGCAAGAAAAAATTCCATAAATAGATGCTTAATTTTTTTTTTCTTTAAAAGGTGATTTTTTAAAAAATCATTTTAGGACTTTCTTTAGGTGCTCAAGATTTTTTTCTTTAATAGTTTAAGAGAAAATTTTCGGATCCTTTTTCCTATTTAATGGTTAAAGGACCCTTTGGGCTTTTTTTTTCCCCTTCATTTTTTTCTTCAATATTTAAAGAACAAAAAAATTAATGAGCCCCTTGAGGGGGCTATTCTTTGGGGGGCCCCACGCAAAGGCCTTAATGGCCTTGCCCTAAGGCCGGCACTGTATGGAAGTGTGGTATAAAAATAGACTGACATTAGCTCCAAATAGTAAGAATTGGTTTCTAGAACTCACCAACAAGTACAAAGCAGAAAATGTGATTCCTGCTGAAGCAGAAGTAATCAGCATGTAACTAATTGTATATAGGGATTTATTCACAGGGAAGCCTGTTAAAACAAAAGAGAAAATTCAGTATTATGATAAATTACCTCCATATCACATTCTTATATATTTAGTGAAAAAGATGAGAGAGAAAATTTATCTAAACCTAGAGAGAGATAAGATCAGAGATTGCTCTCACATGTATTTGCTAAAAGCATAAAATCTATTGCTAATAAGATGAATTGGTTATGGGAAGTCAATATTAGCTAAATGTGAAACTTTCGGTTTACTATGAACATGGAACGTCTACCATAAAAATAGTGTTTCCAACAATTATTAGTATTACATTCATAAGGAAAATGTCTAGATATTCATTAAAGGAAAACATTGATACCTATGAAGGCAAGGAACCACCCAAGGAGAATAAGTGAAAATGAGAATAAAGACCAGCTTCCTATGCGTGCCTTGTGGTCCTGAAAAAGATTTCTGTAACATCAATGTGCTTGACAATCAACGCAGAAAACAGCTAATTATTCTATGATACATGAAAAAGCAGGCAGCCTTTTTTTATTTTTTGGTAAAAAAAAAACCAGGTAGCTCAGGGTAAAATTTTTTGCTGAACACCATCAGAGGCAATAAATGTCCAAATAAAGTGGGATGCACCATGGTTTTGGCAATTTTGTGGAAATTCTCCTGAATGAGATTACTATAAACAACTATAGGACAAAGGGTAAAGTTAATCAAGGAGAGGGTGAAGAATGTATATATGTATCACCTGTACATGAGCAAGGACATGACCACACTGAAGTCCAATTATGCAGGTCACTGCAGATGTTAAGGAGCTGTGAACACAGAAAAATATCAGTAAAATCACCTAACTTTAGGGGGCAGATGCAATAGTTCCATAATAAACTAATGCCTATGGTATGAAGTATGAGGTGCTTCTAATAGTTATAACACCCAATCCTTCACCTATCCAATGCACTTGTATGTTTTCTTCATGTCTCGAGCATGTTTTAATATTTACATAACAGGCAGTATTCATACCAAAATTTTAATATGCACAAGCCGGAAGGTTCTCCTTGAACTTGAGTTATATCTACATTTATTTACAAGCAACATATTGTTAAATAAACTACATATATAACACAAACAACTACTGGCTTTGTTTCCTCCGGTCACTATAGAAGAATAATTATCTATCAGATGACTTGTTAGCTACAAGTCTATCCCCTCAAATCTGTGGTAAATATAAATATATAAGAGACTGAGTACAGTTATTCAGTAAATAGATAAATAAATCACAAAAGATAATATGTAGAATCAAATGAAATTACGTTATTAAAATAGTACTCCTGAATCAGAGTGTATTTTACAAAATATGTAATGCAGTTTTAGCAATTTGATAGTGGAAATACCTAGTTAAATCAAAACTGTTTTGAATGAATTTGCTTATTCAAATCCATAGCAATATATGATTTCAATGCAACTGATAAAAGTTACTCCACTGCAAAATGAGTGCAGAACAAAGATAACAATTGAAGATATTTAGTGGGGACAAGAAAAGGTTTGAAACTATTAATTCGAATGATATTTCCAGAAGGATAAGTGAATATTTGTAATAGAAGACTTTCATCTTTGTCTGCTATTTTCTAGACTCTTAAGTTAAGCTCTCTCGCACTCTCTATCTTCGTGTATTTTTTTTTTTTTTTTGAGAAGTCCGTATAATATTAATTATATCAGTTAAGCTCCTTTCTTAATTTCCTGGATTTGATTCACAGATCCAGCATCTAAAAATAACAATATTTCTGAATACACCAGACTAATATAGAAGCTGCACCCTTGAGATTACTAAAGAAAGATTTAGTCTTGATTGACATGCGAACTGGTCCAAGGATATCCCTATCATAAATATCAAAAAATTATAGTAATATTGTAATAAATAACTCAAAGAAATAGTTGTAAAGTTAGAATATCATAAATTGGTCTTTCTCACTTGTCTGGCTTGATTTAATTGTTTAAATAATTTGAAGCATTTTCATTCTATAGATAAGTCCTTTATAGATACACCTTCAACATACGTTTGCAAACCACTTTGAATTAGAAGGGCCACTTGCCTCTTCACGCTTTGTTTTGAGCAATTTAATTTAAAGTGTAGGTTAGAGGTTTTCAGAATAAAACTTGGTTTCTTCGATTGTTAGACAAGTCTTTTGACAGTTAAAGAGGCTAAAACTGGATAGCTGTCAGAAGTCAGTATGCTATGGGACAAAACTGAATATTGTTAAACGCTACAATCCTGCTAAGCATGCACCTTTGTAAATGTGGTAATTTAAGTACCAAATAGAGTGAGTCAAATAGCATACAGAAGAACTGCTACCAAGAAAGTAAAGCAGAAAAGAGATTAGAATGCCCACCTTAAAAGACCCTCAGGATCAAAAGGAGCATGGCACCATGAAGGTGAACTCTTTGAAACTTGGCCACTTGTCATATTACATTCCTACAAGTTGAAATCTTTATTACAGATTTCTATATATTGAATAATAATGGAAAGACACCCAAACTTGAACAACTTAGATACCTTCAGGTTTCTGTACACAGGTTTTGCATATAGATGATCAATACCGAGAACATATCGATCAATCATTCCAGCTGAATTACAGGCAGGTCCAAGATCACCTCTTAAAGAACATTTCACCTGAGAAAATATATAAGAATGTATGAAAATTCATTACTTGGTATATTGAGCTGGAAAATTACAAATTTAGTAACTTACTGCATAACGGATCATAATAGCAGAAAATGTTGGAATTTTTATGTGGGCTAATATTAATTATGGGTTTATTTAATTATTTATAAAATGGACTGAATAATATAGTTTATTGATTTGGGGTAAGCCCAATTAAAATGTGATTAATTGAGTTATGAGCTTGTGACACCTTTTGTGTGCTGATATGGAAGACGGTCAATGTAAGCCTATTTTAACATGGACCTGTGATGGGTGGACTTGTTATAATTTATTATAAATAGGCTAGGTCCCCTCTTCTGCCTTCATACGAAAAACCTAGTTGTTACGCCCATTGTAGCCGTATTTGAGAAGGTCAAGGAGAGAAAGACATAACTTTCTTTTTCAGCTCTTCTGACATATTATTCCAATGTTTGATTTTAGCGGTTGTAATCATGACTCAAAGCAATTTGGGATCCAACGCACAGACAGGTACACAGTTTGTTTTCGTTTAATTGTTAAAGTTGGTGTTCTAAATTTATGTACTAGATCTTGAATAATTTTTACATGTGATATCAGAGTTTTGGGATTGTATATAATTTAGAACCTTAAATATTTTGATGATTGATGTTGCAGTATCGCCTTGATATATTTAATTTGCTTTTATCGTCACAAGCTTATGAATTGGATCAGTTGGTTTCTACATGCATTTCTCTCGCATGAGGTCACGGGTTCGAAACCTGCGTTGGCTAACCTTCTCCTTTTTTTGGCAAATTTTTTTTGTTTTGTTGTTTTCTTCTTCTGCAATTTCTTGCACAACTCAAACAAAGACCTATTTTTCTTTGGTTTCAAACCTAAATCGCAAACAACAACAATAAGATCTGCGATCAAAGATTCAAATTCATTCCCAATCCTCAACCGATGTGATCGAAGTTGGAGATTTCTTCCCTTTTTTCTGCGTTAGCCAGTTTTCGACTTCTAGCTTTTTTTGCAATCTTGTTCACAATTTGGCCCTTTCATCGGTTTCAAACGAAAACAATACCGCACACCAAAACGCCCAATGCTAATACCTTTACTCTCTCTCAACGGCATGCCTTTTGCTTTCATCATCAGCTTCAGATCCGAGCCCAAGATTTGTGCCGATTTCGTCCACAAACAACAACAATTGATTGAATGTTTTTTGTTTGTGTTGATTGATTCTATGATTTGGTTTCTGTTGATTGTTGTCGTGTTTGTGCTCCTTACCTGTTCTATGTTTGTGAGAAATTGGTTACTCCTTGTCCGATTCAAGATCTGCAAACTGTGATGCAAGAAAAAAAAATTGAAAGGGAGAAGGATGCGTGCCGTGAGTCTCGAACCCACGACTGCGAGGCCCATAGCCGCAAGCTTTATCGTCTGAGCTAAGTGATTTATCTGTTATTTTCTTATGTGAGCAAATATTTAGATAAGCCAAACTTATATTTATGTGCTTCATAATATAAGTTTTAATTTTATTTCAATAATTATTAATATATATGTGCATTAATATTAAGGAGATTTATATATATATATAAGTTAATTGCCCGTTTATTATTTAGTGATATTAATTTTTGTGATAAAATTAAATAAATAAATAATAAATATTTATTTTTGCACATATATGAGAAAATAATCATGTGTTTGAAATTAAGGTATATTGTGTTAGGTACCTTGTATATTTTTGAAATATATATGTGTGTTTAGTATGTATTTTAATTGGGCTATAATAAATCTCTAATTAAAAATAATTTTATGAGTTGATATGAGAATTACCGCCAAAGTGGGACATCTGTTGAAATTCATAGAGTTGTTTTTAATTTTTGCGAAGAGATAATT
>CATIWR010260229.1:0-29698 GCA_949677035.1 Omphalea diandra | reverse complement strand
TTATCGTTGTGCTACATTGTTCTGTCTAATCAATTATACTTTGATGTCTATAGATATGTCAATCTGCATATGTTTAATTATAATTTAATTAATCAAATTATTATTTTTATAATTGTAATATATATTAATCTACATATATTTTATTACTTATAATTTACTTGTTTCTATTGATATTGTTATTTAAATTCTAATTCAATATTTTTTTGTTGATGTGACAAATGATTTAACAAATATTTTAGACTATTGATGATCCAAATTATATGATATACACATTTAATTCTAAAATTAATCCCAACTCAAAGTTGTGACATGAATTTTTTGGGTGTAAGATGAAAAATTTGGTGTTTCGTGATTGCGACAATCTCTACAGGGTGGACAATACCAGTCTTCTTTCTTGGGGTTTTTTTTTTCACAACTCATATGATGAAAACCTTTTTCTTTTTTCTTTCTACCATTATTATTCTGAAGGGAAAGGGCTTGGTTTCATGGCTTTTCTCCTCTATGTATTCACGTAAATTTGGTACCCTTTTTGTGCGTGTTGTTTATTCATTGTACTCATCATTGTGATTGCTCGAGTCATCCCTGGCCCCAAGCACAAAAACATCATCCATTAACGGAATTATCTTAGAAAGTGTTCGTTTAATTTTTCATACAGAAAATATGGCTTATGGCCATAGAGAAACCCACATCACGTTGCCGTGTGTTTTTTAAGGAAAAAACGTTATGTTGCCTTTTTTGAGAGACTGTTGGATAGCCAATCTAAACCTTCATAGAGTCCACGTCCAAGCTTGGCTGAAGAACTTTGGATGTACCTGCAAAACAAACGGTCACAGAAGCCACCAATCAAAGTGATTTTGAACTTTGGATGTCGAAAAGTTGTATACCATTGACGTTGGCCAAGAGCATGCAGCCCAAGTTTATCAGCAACCTCATCAACAGGCATAGCATTTGGAAAGTCCTGCTTGTTGGCGAAGACAAGTAATATTGCATCCCTTAGTTCATTCTGCAAAGATAGACATATGAAAAGTTGTTCTTAATACATTAGTATTCTAATTGAGAGCAACAGAGAACTTCAAGCATAGGCCTGATTAGATGAACTGAAATTATTCAATATGTTTCAAAAATCCAAGAGTCCATTAATATAGGAGTGCACACTTGAAATGAATGTGGATCTAGATTCATGTGAAATCCAACACAAATATGCAAATGAATCCTACAGTAGATGGTGACTATTCCACTTAAGTTCCTATATATCTTGCATTATTCTTTTGTTTGCCTTAAAGTGGAAAGCATTATTCAAAAATTAAGATGAGAAGAAATTTAAAGATTACTAACATCATCTAAAATCCGATGCAGCTCATTCCTGGCTTCAGAAATTCTTTCTCTGTCATTGCTATCAACAACAAAGATCAATCCCTCCACATTCTGAAAGTAATGTTTCCATAAAGTTCTAATCTGTTCTGCATCAAATTGGTAAAGGCACATCTTAGTTACACTTGGAACTTGTGGAACCTCATCACTGAGGAAAAAACAGCATTATATCTCTGTTTTTCGAACTTGTTAGGTTTAATTAAAATTCTCCTTATTTCCTTCAAATCAGTTCAGTTTCCCAGAAAATGCAAAGTAAAAAATCCATGAAAGTAAATTAACAGAGTTTAACACCTTCTGTTGTCCTCCTACATCCCATACACTGAAGCTTATGTTTTTATACTCCACCGTCTCCACATTGAAACCTGTTAGATAGTTAAACATAACTTCACAACATATCAAAAATTCATAGATGTGAATTATCCTGTCAAACAAAGAGCCAGCTTTGCAGAAAAGATCTTCAAACTAAACACAGGAACAAGAAATATGAAACTCAGCAAGATTAAATGAGAGCTCTTTATAATTTTTCAGAACTTAATAAATGGCAAGGAAATGATGCAATGCTTCCTAAAGGACCCAATTAATAAATGATAAACTTCATGCATCTAGGCAGGTAAGTATCTGTTGGGGAGTAGATACCAATTGTAGGAATGGTTGTAACAATTTCTCCCAGCTTCAGCTTGTATAAAATGGTTGTCTTCCCAGATGCATCAAGCCCCACCATCAAAATCCTGACTCTACTTTTTGACAGAAACCTCTTGGCAAGCCGGGATATGATTTTGCCCATACTAGAATTAGTTAAACCCAAGAAACAGAGGAACTTATGTTCAATCTTATAGAACAAACATGAAAAGAAAAACTTGATCTATATGAAAAGCACTGTTGAAAGAAAAAAGAGTATAAAAAGAGTATGACACAAAAGATCCGTTGTGCTTTGAGTAAATAGCAGGTAAGGCATTTTTGTACGAAAAAGGCTATGAGAATAAATTCTTAAGGAGTAAAGAATGATGTTTATCTGCATTGTTGCCCTAATTTATGTTAGTGGTTACTGTCATTTCAATGGAAACACCCACAGAAAGTTAGTGGAGGAAACCCAGGTTCTGTTTGCTAGTTGCCTTAAGCTCAACAAAATATACTTGCGCTTAATAAAGACATATATTCACTTGTCTATGCATTACACAAGAATAAACAGAAACATCCGTTGGTAAGCACCTGGAATATCTTTTTGCAGTAAAGTCCAGAAGGAGAATATTGTCCTTATGCCGTGGAAGATATCTTCGTCTAGAATTTCATCTAAGAAGGCTCCCATATAATCAAATAGGCATACCATAGGGCACTCGAGTATCACGGAAAGACCTATAAAAGTATCTATTAATCCAATACATAACATTAATTATGAACCAAGTGGAAACAATACCATTGCTAGGAAAGGATTAAATTATATTTTTCATCACTTGTACATTCTCAAGCATTGCTCCATTCTTGGAATTAAGACAAATTACAATCAGTATTAAACAAAAATGAAACCTCAAAGATCTTTTGAATTACAAACTTCACTAAATACTGAACCATGATTTGCAGTCAATTCTTGGAGGCTGATTGGAAGATGAAAACAGCTGTTAAAACACCCACCAATCCTGTCAATGCCAGAGCCACTGTAGGCAAGGGGGTTGGAAGCCCAAAATTCTGCAAAATCAATGTCTGATAAGATAACTGCTCATATCTGACTTGAGATTATTGTCATTGCGACATCAAGCACAATTCATATTGATGGCTAATCCATCAAAGCCTCAATTTTCATGATAAAAATTGAAAATGAATGAATTTACTTATGAGTTTTCATTAGTTTTGATGCTAGGATGGCAAACTAAGCATTTCATTTCATAAAGTGGTAAGCAATGCCAAATATTATCTTCTGGTAAACAGTCAATATTGAGTACATAATGCACTTTCTGGTAAAACCTTCAAAGTCATTGTGTACACATTATATCCAAATTGTACAATAAATCACTGACCATAGTAATTCAGATGATAAGACATGAACAGGGTAATTCTTGAACATACCTCTAGAAGACCCTTGCCTGTGGCTATTTCAACGCCGATAGCCACTGCAAAGCCAACCATTGCGGACCGTCCTAACCACACATCCAAACTGTTGCTTTCCTGGGTACTTTGCTCGCATCTTACAGAAACTAATGATGTTCTGCTAGCAGGCTTTCTCTGAACATAAGTTCTTGACATTGCTAGAAATACAAACTAATGTTGGTCTTATTATTTTAATTAGTAAATCAGCAAAGCATATGCAATGGTCATTTATTTAATGATAATACAGTCTATAAAGAGGAAAATATTTGAATCTCAATGCTATAATTCAAAGTACAATTACAAGTAGTTCAAAAAAATTCTCTCTTCTTGGCAATTAAAAACATTATGAAAAACAGCTACAAACTAATCTCTAAAAGGTGAAATAAATTACCTTTATTGTCCCTTTGTTCCCTCTCTCTCTCTCTCTCCATTTGTAACTATTACACAATTACAAATATATCCACCTAAAGTGCGTTCAATATCACTTTTTGTTTTCTGTGTTCTGTTTTTCAATAACAAAAACAAGATCTTGAAAACGAGAATCTGTGATTTTTTTTGTTTCTAAGTATTTCTTAACAAATATGAAAAATAAGAGAAAATAGTTTTTTTTAAAGTATTTTCTAATATAATTTTTTGAAATTTGAAAAACAAAACAGAAAATAAAAAACTGCAGCGTTACAAAATGCGCTGCTAGCTATTAGATATGTAACTATATTGGGGTTGCTTGCTGAACACTAACCGATTAAAGCTTCTACATGAAAATTAAAACTAATTTTGGTATTTATAGGCGTAGATAGAAATTATTCAATCTAATCAACTTCGCTTACCCATCAATCCACATATATCTAAGAAATTCAATCTAATGCATAATTCACGAATGACAGATCTGAGCTTTACATAATTAATAGTAAAAGATATAAAGAACAGAGGACGAATAATTAGGTATCTTACAGAGAGGAATGCCAGTGGCGAAAGCAGTCCCAATTTTGGGAAAACTGGAAGTGGGTATTCGAGAAATGGCATGGCATCTTCTTGCTGAGCTAACAGCACGAACATCTGCAACATGATTAAACCAGTGGAATCACGAGAAAAAAGAAAAGAACAGTACAACACGGACCAAGACTCGTAGGCGTCCAGAGAGTACCGCGGATGGAGAACGAGAGCGAAGGAGAGACTTGGGATACTGCCATGCTTAATGGTTACGTTTGGCACTGAAGTAAGCGTGTGGCAGACGTTATTTGTGTTTGTATTATCTGTTTGCAACAGCAGTCGAAGATGACCAGATAGATTTTGAAGCACAAACTGACACGTGTACTGTGTAGCAGTGAGGGATTTTTTTTTTTTTCCCCTTTGTTGGAAAATAACTTTTCTTATTGCCAAGACCTGAGCGCTAGTGGCCCGAGCTATGCCACGTAGACTCCATGTTTGGGTATAATTCATATGTATACGGTCATTTTATTATTTTCATTTTTATTACACCATTTTTTATTATAGATAATATTAGTATAATAATATAAATTTATAGTCACATCACCTACATATTTTAATAATTTGCAAGACATATCTAATATATAAATAAATTTATTTTTAAAAAATTATATCATTATTTTGATAAATAATTTATTAATTTTGAAAAATTTTTACTTTCTTGAAATTTTTTTAATTTTATGAAATATAAAAAATTATGAATTTTTAAAATAATATATGTTTTTCTAACTATTTACATTACTACTTTTTTAAAAAATAATTAAATATTAAACAAATACTCAACACTTACAATATTTTTATTTAATTAATATAATTTCATCACATAGTTTAAAACAATTGAAGCAGAAATAATAATATAAAAATATTAATTGCCTCTAAACCGTTCCCAAATATGTTCGACCTAGTCTTGTACTTCACAATCACATAATTTTGCATTCCTTTAAAGCTCATTTTGAAAATTTTGGATGAAATCTTGACTCATAAGAATCAGAAGATCTTCATCATCATCATCCCAGTTTGTTATTGTATTTTTTTCATCCTTAACAATCATATTATGCAATATGATGTTTGTGTACATTACATCTTTTAGCTCCTCTTTAAGCCAAAAGCAAGTCAAGCCATGTATAATGGCCCAACGAGATTAAAGCACTCCAAATGCTCACTTGACTTCTTTTCTTGCAGCCTCCTATATTTGCTTAAACTTGATCCTTTTTGGATCTCTTGGATATGTGAAACTTTTAATGAATGTTGTCCACTCTAGATATATATCATCTGCTATATAATACCTTTTGTTGTATTGTGTGTCATTTATTGTAAATTGAACATAAAAAACATTTCCTTATAATACATCGTTAAATAGTAGAGATTGGTTGAGGACATTGATGTCGTTAGACCTTGCAACACCAAAAAATGCATGCATATCCATAAGTCTGTTAACGCGATTGCTTCTAGCATTATTATGAGAACTCCTTGATCAACTTGAGTAAATTGACCTTTTCATGCAACTGGGCAATTCTTCCATTGCTAATGCATGCAATCAATACTGCCAAGCATGTCAGGAAAGTCATGACGCTCTATATGCAATTAAAATAAATATTCAATATCATCAAAGTTAGGCCTTCTCAAGTACCGTACCCTATAAATCTCAATCACACATTGATAAAACTGTGATAAACACTTAATTACAGTGCTTTCGCTAATCCTTATATTCTCGTCATAATGGTTAGTCGATGCTCTATACACTAACAGTCAGATAGTTGTGGTGCTTTTTTGAAGCAGAGAAAGTTTGCTTTTACCAGCTCCATCAATTCTCTTCGAAAAATTTTTGAATGATTTTCAAGAGATTCCACAATTCGAAAGAATAATTTTTTTCTCATTTGAAACCTTCAGCGGAATATATTTGAAGGATAAATCAGTTTTTCGGAGAAATAGTTATTGAAAAGATGAACATGTCTGACATCATGGTCTTGATTGTAATACCTATAATTGAGTAGACGAACATTTAAAATTTTGGATATTTTTTTCCTTTGCCATTGTTCCAACAGCATCATAATTTGCTCATTAATATCGTCCATATTTTCATTGACTAAAAATTTTTAATTTCTTCCATGAGGGAGGGATCAGAATATTAATACATTTTCGAGTGTGTTGATTATGTTGTTTCAATATATGTAGAGTCTCACTACTTATAAATATCTAGTTATGGTGGAGTTTTACAACGATTAGTTTTACAATAACTAGTTTTATAACGACTAGTTTTATAATGGTTAATTTTACCATAGCTACTTTTTCAATGGCTAGTTTTTAAAAGATTAATTTATTATACATAAAAATAGAATTATAAATATTATGTAATAATATAAAACTACAAATAAAGTTAAAAATACAAATAACACTACATAAAATTAAAATTCAACTAGGAAATATTACATTTAGCTTTTAGGATGGAACACATATGCTCATGAATTTGAAGTTGTTGCTGAGTCATTCATGTAGCAACCTTGAGCAAAATTTCATAATCACGTTAGAAAGTATAACTTTGCAACTTATTTGCTAAATTTTCCATAGCTTGAATTTTGTTTCTTCTTTTTGTTATTTTAACATGCTCTGGATTTGATGAAGTTTCCTATTCAATTTGTCATCATTCACCTTTGACTTTCCTTTTTCTTTTTCCTTTCTTTGTTGCTTTTTGACTGATCGAGCAACCTTCTACTTCAATGTCATCGACATCAAAGCTTGTATCCACATTGGATGAAGAAGTGTATGCCCTGCTTTCATCAATCCTTGTCTTTTTGCAAGAATATAGCACGGGAGTATTTTCTTTCCACTTCATATCATTGCTCGACATCTCCCACACATGCTCATATACAAAATGCTTATTATTGTTTTGCCTAAAAAAGCTCACGAGCATGTTGTTTTAGTTGGTTATCATTCCACCCGCTATGATGTTCTCCGACCAATTTATTGTAGTGTTGGTTGAATTCATTAACCATCCGACTCAACCAATGCCAATGTGTTTTCATAATTTTATCCTTTGTTGTTAGTCTGGATTTTCAATTCTCATTGAAATAGTCAGTGATCCATTTCCAAAAGTCTTTTCACTTTGGGAGTTAACCATAATATTGTAGTTGGAAATTGTTAGCCAAGCGCTTGCAAGCATCTTTTCAACAGTGATACTCTACGAAACACATTTTTCATCAGTTTTTTCCACCGGTTCATTAGTGAGGGTAATATTTTTGATCCCATGTTGACTTGAATATGACAGTATTTGAGAGTCTAAAACAGAATTTGTTGGTGTAGTATTTTCTTGCTCAATGTTGGAATCGAAAGCTTTCTTTGACTCCCTTAGAGTCTTTGGGCTTCTAGAACTATAACAAAGTAATCATATCCTATCATATAATAATCTGCCATAAACGGATTAAAATAACCAGGTGCTAAATAGATGGAAAATGGGTAAGAAATATTTGGTGGACTTTGAAAATTTGATTGATGGTTGGAATTGAATAAATTTAGGGGATATTCATAATTTTGCATATGTGATTTCATACCAAAATATGGCAAATTTAGGTAATTTTGAAAATTTTGACGGTTTTGATTTTGGAAAGAGAAAATTTTTTGATTATTTGGTTCCATACTAAAAATCTATAAGTATTTTTTGCGTGAATTGATAGAAAATGGTAAAATTTAAAAAATTGTAAAGTGGTTGAAGAAAAGACATGGAGTAGGAGAGTGAGAAATTGAAATAAAAATTGTAAAACATTTTATAAATAAAATTTTCAAAAAAATTTCAAAAATAAAATAAAAGTTATCGTAGGCATGCAACGATAATATATGTTTTTATACTAAAATATTAAAGGTATTTGATTTAAATTTATTAAAAAAATACCAAAAAGACTGCCAAAGTTGGTAGCCTTTTTTACCATTCTGCGTGTAATACTTATTACATGCAAAATGGAAGGTTGCATCTATTATAATGGATGGGGTGTAATAATAAGGTTAATGATGGGTATTATACCTTTCATTCAAAAATCATTATGGATGCTCTTATCGTTTATATCTAGCATCTGCATCTTGCACACGCTCTAAAATTGGCAACGTTGACGCACTAATAAAAGAAAAGTTCCACTCAAGCCGTCCTACATAAACCCTTTTTCCCCATATAAAGAATCCATCTTTTTTAGAGACTTAACATCTTCCTTCCCTTTGTAATTGAACTAATGTCAATTCGTACAATGAGCATATATCAAAAGTCTAGATCAAATATGTTGAACTCATCCTCACCAAGAAAAGAGACTCATAAAAAACTCACATTTCCCCTTATTAAAAATCATGAACCTTCATTTATGGAATTTAAATCTATAGGTTGGCAACCTTTCGACAATTAGAGACATGTTTAGATTTATCTACGTTTGTTGAAGTCACTCTTAGGAGTGATAAGTGATGAACTAAGATGAACTAAGGGAAAGTGATAACCTTAACTCTATCAGTTAGGACCTATAAAATAGAGAAGAGGAAAGAGAAAGGAGTCCAACCTTGTGTCAGATATCCACTCTAATGGCTAAGTTAGGTAGATGATTGAGTAAATATTATGTGTATATGTTATAGAGAATGAATCTAGTACTTAAAGGCTCCTTATATAGAGGTCTAAGATAATGTTCTTATTTGATAAGGAGAAAGATGAACTATCCTTCTAAGAATGAAAGACCCTAACCTTTTTATTAACATTAGGTTCAAAATGAATAATATGAGGCTTGTTATAATATGGGTTGATGAACATGGGTCGAGCTACCCATCTTGTGGTAGGCTAGCCTGGCCAATACTGAACTGGCTTATACTATAAATATTGCATCTGGTCCATATTAGTTAAGATAGTATAATATGCCATCCCATATCCTGACTTTTTTTTAAGTCTCGGGCAATAAAATGGTGAGGAACCTGTTATTAAATTATAGAGGCTTTAATTAAATAGGACTGTACCACCAAAGAGGGGCTAAAAGAGTAATCCAAACAAAAAAATGGATAATTGAAATTTTAAAATTCAAAAAATCCTTAATTGCGCAATTAACACTAAGACGTGGTAGGTTATCATATAGGCATAATGAATGAGAAAACCCTAGCCATTTATTGGTGGTGCATTTTTGAATGGCAGTCAGCCCTTCCATCTTTTCTTATGGCCCTATAAATCAAAAGGGCCCTATAAATCAAAAGGGATGGTTACTGAGTAGAAAACACAACTTGAAAGGTCATAAAGCATAGCCTTCTTCTTCATCTACAATAAGAAACTTACTACAAAAAAGTAACCTACCTATTTTTTCTTCACCTTTTGTTTATTTGTTTTAATTTTGTCTTTTATGGACTCATTGTCTTCACTGATTCTATAATCTCACACATTAATGATGTTGCTCCCTTATTGTCAAATACTAAAAACCCAATTGATAATATGAACAATCAACCACAATAAGGAAATATATTAATAGAAAAGGTAACACTAGACGAAGAAGCAAATAATCTAAGAGTAGAGGTCAAATTGGTTAGAGAGGATGGGAAAGAATTAGAGAATGACATAAACCTAAATGAAGGAGATACACCATAACAGAAAACAAGGAAACATTGAGCTAGTTTGGTAGAAACACCACCACAATTGTTAAAAACTAAAAAAGAAAAAAAAATCCTCATGTCTCAAAAGAAAAAAGTATATTATCCGAGCTAAATTTCAAAATTATTATAGGCATAATATTCCAGAAGAGTATGAGGTGATGGTGTCAAACTAAATATAAAGTTATGTTCCCTTTTGAAATTCAACCTATTCATGTTGTATGAAGAAGATTTGAAAGCAAGTGTTGGCCCTTGTGCACCAGAAATAGGGGATAAATTAGTGGGTAATTTAAATTTGGAAGGAAGTTCACACAAGTAAAAGATTAAAGAAATAGTATGAGAATAATAAACACAAGACATTTGTAATGGTTCAGGTATTAACCAACTTTAAATCCACTCCCCAATTCACCAATTGAGTGTTTCATTAAATCACTAGTGCTTTATAAGCTCATACTTAACTTAGTGTTTGGGCTCACACAAACCTTACAAGTGTTTTCCTAAGCCTTACACTCAAACCTTACAAGTATTTTTCCAAGGCTCACACTCAAACCTTACAAGTGTTTTCCCAAGGCTTACACTCAAACCTATACAAGAGTTTTCTAAGGCTTACTCTAAAATCCAAACAAGAGTTTTCTATATAAAATGCTCACTCTTAAATCCAAATCCAAGGTGTTTAAAGCTCACACCAAACTATGTACAAAGACTTAAAGTTAACTTTGTAAGAGTTTTGGCACAATCAATGGTTATCCTCTTTTTTTTCAAGTCCATTTGATGGTATATTTATAGGATATAACCACCAAAGAGACGTTACATATAAAACTATGTCTAAATCTCCAAGGTGTACTAGGAAGATCTTGCATTTAATGCTTGTCAGTCAGTGTTCATAGTCATGATTAAGTATTCACGGTTGCTATTTTTCACATTGCACTGAATTTGCTTAATTCGCTATAGATAATCCTATTTATATCTAATGGCTAGTCCACGTGGCACATAACTATTTGTTCTCTAAGAAAAATAGTTGTTATGCCCTTCAAGCCAGAGTGAAATTCATGATTGTGATTTACTTTCTTTGGATCACCACAAAATCTTCTGTTTGATATGGAGATGTTACTTCACCAAATCACGGTCTCTACTAACATTTCACTCTCTCAAATTTTGATCTTCCAATGGTTCTTTAGGATACTTAGCGTAGTCTGGTTGAGGACTTGATTCCCTCCAAACAAATGCAAAAGTCACGATCACGATAGTGAACACGACATACACCGCGAAATCGTTTATTTCAACTTGGTTCAATTTTTTTGCAAGATAGAGGTCACAATATCCTAATTTATGGCCGCAAATTAGGATGCCACTTACAATCATTGAGACTTAGACTTTCGTTCAACTTCTAACACAAATCTATCTAAAAATCTAGAAAATCAACACTTAAAATTGATGTTAGAACATATTAATCCATATTGTCAAGATCAAAAGAGAGTTTTGACTTAGATTTGACCAACCTGGTCTAACAATCTCCCCTTTTTTTATTTTGTCAAGTTAGATTAATTTTGCAAGGGATAAGGAATGTATAAGTGTGAAGTTGAAATAGTTAACAATGTTTAACAATTTAAACTTGTTAAAATGTTCCCCCTTAATTCATACTACCCCTTGATTATTAACATGTAAGTTCACTCCTCTTAAATAATAACATGCAAGTTCACTCTCCCCCTTTGTTAAGATCGAAAAGAGAGGAAATAGGAGAGAATAAGATAGAGAATGGGAAATATGAGAGGGAATGTCCACAAACTTGTCAAAAGCATAAACTTAAATAATAATAGCAAACATAAGTAATTTGTACTATTGATCACAATTTGTCACATAAAAAGATAAATGGATGAAACATAAACTGCATGAAAATTTCATAAAAAACATAAATGCAAAATAATTCAAACATTTAAAGATGTTTGATTACATAAACTAAGGCCAAGAATTTAAGAATTTTCATATATACATAGATATATCAAGCAATAAAATGCATAACAACTCCTCATAGACAAATGCATAAATATATCAAGTTAAAAACATAGGAGGTAAAAGATACATTACAAGTTTAGCATCAATTTCTTGATACCAAATAACCATTTGAAACTTTATCCCTTCTTCATTAGCAATTTTCATTCACCTTTATATTTTTCATGATGAGAATTTGGTGAAAGAGTCCACATCCTATAATATCACATACTTTGTTTTGGTACCCAAACATACTTGGGTCCTTATAGGTTAGTCTTAGAAAAGTCCACTAATTGAGATGTGCCTTCCTAATGCAGCAAAAGACATTGATGTGCTCATATCTCATGCAATAATAACATTGGAGTTTAGACTTGTAAATCTTTGCCTTTCTAATGCAGCAAAAGACATTGATGTGCTCATATCTCATGCAATAATGACATTGGAGTTTAGACTTGTAAATCTTTCTCCTATGAGCAACCTTGTGTGAGTAGGAGACCTTCTCACACTTTGATTTTATAAATATATGCAAGTGCATAAGTGATGAGTAGAAGAGAGATTTTTGTATGTATGTGTGTGTGTGTTTGAGCATGCCTCTTTGTATGTTGGTATGCATGGTTGGCTCTTTTAGTCTTAGCTCTTCAGCCTTAGGGAGCCTTTCATTTACCCTTAGGCATATGTGGCTTAGTGCTAGGAGCACTTTTCTTCCCAACTACTTTAATACTATAAGTTTTAGGCATAAATGCTCCAATGAAATAGTAGGAGTGGATGTCGATGAAGAGGCTTCATTGAAGCCTAAACAATGTCTCATTAAGGGTGGTCCTTGAGATACAATAAGTGTATCCAAAGCTTTTTTTTTCCTTTGTGAAATTTAGAGATGGAACTTCTAAGTTCAATAACTTCACCCTTTAAATAATTATTTTCTTTCCTCAAAGAGTTAAGAAAGGATGAAGACTTAAAAAGATTTTTTAAAGATTTTTGAGCTCTTCATTAGAAGTCCTCAAATCACTTACAAGATCATTTAAGCATTTAAATTCATCCTCAAGTTTTGAACACTTTTTCTTATAACCTTTCATTTTTTATTCACATTTCTCATATTTTAAAGTTAAAGCTTCAAAAAGCTCATCATCCTTATCATCAAATGCATCATACTCATCACAAGAATGTGGAGAAGTACTTACCTCATTGGAGGACTTCTCTTGAGCCATGAAGTAAAAGTCTGCAACTTCTTCATCACTTGAATCAGCATCTCAAGTAGCTTTAAAACTCTTCTTCTTTTCCTTGTGATAATAGAAAGATGACTTCCTTGGGATTCTTCTTTCTTTTCTCATTTTCATCAACTTTTTGGTCCTTCTTGATATCTTGGCAAGCTCTTCTTCTTCTTTGTCACTTTTATTTGAGTCACTTGAGCTTGAATCATTTTTTTGAGCTTTAAAGGTAAATGCTTTCTTTTCCTTTTTATCTTTTTATCCTCTTAGCTTTTTCATCTTTTCATCTTTTTTGAGAGTCATCTCATGAGTGAGAAGCTTGCCAATAAGAACATCGGTCAGCACCTTCCCAATCTTTGGATTAGACTTTTGAATGCTACATACTCTTACATCAAATTTATCCAATGGAAGAGATTTAAGGATTTTAGTATTTACTTCATAATTGGTAAGAACTCCTCCAAACTTATTCATGTTTGTGCCAATATAGAGGAGTCTATTTATCATGTCGGTGATGCTTTCATTGTCTTTATCATAAAGAGTTTTCATTTTGTCACATACATCTCCAACTTACTTGATTTCATAAATTTTGTGCCTTCACGATAGTTTTCTAGTGTTTTTCATATGGCATGTGTAGTTTAACAATGTTGGACTCTCTTAATTTCTTCTCTTGACATGGAGTTTAAGAGAATAGTCATTGCCCTCTTGTTCTTCTCATTTGCCTTCTTATGTGCTTCACTCCATTCTTTTTATGCAAGTGCCACCTCTACTCCTTCAACTATCTTTGTTAGAGGCTTCCACTCTTTAAGTATATAATCCCATAAGTTGATGAGATCGCTATCAAGATAGATCTTTATGTTATGCTTTCAAAGAGCATAGTCATTAGTATCAAAATGGGGATTAAAGTGAGAGTGGATTTCTTCTTATGCCATTTATCTTTTCTTTCATAATTAAGGCTTGAATTGAGACTTGGCTTTGATACCAATTGTTAGCCCTTGTATACAAAAGGAGGGTTGAATTGGTGGGTAATTTGAATTTTGAAGGAAGCTCACATAAATAAAAGATTAGAGAAATAGTAAAAGAAGAATGAACACAAAAGATTTATAGTGGTTCTAGTATTAACCAACCCTACATCCACTCTTTAATTCTCCAATTGGGTGTTTTACTAAATCACTAGTGTTTTACAAGCTCACACTTAACTTAGTGTTTAGGTTCACAGCAAACTTTATAAGTATTTTCCCAAGGCTCACACTAAAACCTTACAACTGTTTTCCCAAGACTTACACTCAAACCTATATAAGAGTTTTCTAAGGCTCATTCTAAAACCCAAACAAAAGTTTTTTATACAAAGGCTTACTCTTAAACCCAAACCCCATGATGTTTAAAACTCATATCAAACTATGTATAAAGACTTAAAGTTATGAGAATTAACTTTACAAGAGTTTTGGCATAATCAAGAGTTATCCTCTTTCATTCAAGTCTATTTAGTGGTATATTTATTATGAGCTAAAACCACCAAAGAGACATTACATACAAAAATATGTTTAAATCTCCAAGGTGTGCTAGGCAGATCTTGCATTAAATGTTTGTCAGTTGATGTTCATGATCGTAACTAAGTATTCGTGATCATTATTTCTCATATTATACTGAATTTGCTTAATTCGCGATAGAGATCTCATTTGTATCTAACGGCTAGTCCACGTGGCACATGAACATTTATAATCATTATGTCCTTCAAGCTAGAGTGAAATTCACGATCGTGATTTACTTTCTTTGGATACGATGGTCATCGCAAAATCTTATGTTCGACATGGAGATGTTGCTTCACTAAATCGCGATCTAAACCAACATTTTGCTCTCTTGAATTTTGATCTTTCAATGGTTCTTTAAGACACTTAGCATAGTCTAGTTGAGGATTTGATTCCCTCTATGCAAATGCAAAAGTCACGATCATAATAGTGAACGTGGCATATACTGTGAAATTGTCTATTTCAACTTAGTTCAATTCTTCTGTAAGATAGCAGTCACAATATCCTAATTCAAGATCGTGAATTAGGATGCCACTTACAATCTTTGTGACTTAGACTTTCATTCAACTTTCAATTCAAACTTATCTAAAAATTTGCAAAATCAACGCTTAAAATTGTGTTAGAACATATCAATCTATATTGTCAAGATCAAAAGAGAGTTTTGACTTAGGTTTGACCAACCTAGTCCAACAATAAGGATCAAGCTACCATTACCCAAATTCTTGCAAGATGTGTCAGAGGCATTTAGGGTCTTGATAGCCTAAATAGCACTAAATGGGATAGGGATGCTAATAGGAATATACCTATTAGCTTAGGAAAAGAAGATTACCTTAATGGTGGGTGTAATGAAACATATGTGTATAGTAATGCACTAAATAGGGAAGGACAATTATCATATAATATCAAAACTCTTAATCCTTTATCCCTCTTTAATTAAAAAAAAAATGGAAAGCATAAGTTCTTTGTATTAACCTTCAAAGGTAAAGTGAAGTTCCTCATAAAATGGTCGAGTAAAAAAGAATGAGAACTAACCATTATGGTGTCTGAAGAAGAAAAAAAACTAGCAAAAAGGCTTTAAGCTAAAGTATAAGACCTAGTAAATCTTATAAAGCTGGTAGAGAAAAAACCATCCAATAAAAAAACTCTTTAGTATATTTTATTAGCTTGGATTATCTACATTATAGATTAATGAATATTAATGGTTGGATGTGTTTGCATACATGAACTAGAAAGCAATCAAGAAAGAAATGGAAAAAAGGAAACAAACAGCTCGAGCTAAGCAAAGGTTGGTTAAGGTGCCAAAAGATCATTTTAAAAAGTCCATAATAAAGAAAAGAAGTGTTAAAAAAGTGGCAGGATTAGAGCCTACACCAATTAAAATGGAAAATGAGCCAACTCATAATGTGGTGGAATAAACCCGAACTGAGCCTACTTTAGAAGAGGTTCAAATAGAGGTAGAACTCTCACCACCTGCCAAGAAAGCCCAAGCTTACCCTACTAAGATGAGCTCATATAAGAAGTCGTTTATACTTCCTAGGAATCTAAATTATTACCCTAAATTTAGGGGATATTAGTATGAGGGAAGTTATTTAATAAATAATTATTATATAAGCAAGACATTGGGTAGGTTATGCATGATGCCAAGTGATGAAAAGTATCTCAAAAAGCTTTCGACACATTAATTATCAGCTTGAGCTAGATCACGAAGTCTAAAAGTCAAGTGGTTAATTGATTTGTACATTTATTAAGGTGTCTAATGCATAGGAACCTTTGACCACTTATTACAACAAAGTTTATTTTGAGTAAGGAATTAAAGGCAGTTAATAAAGAGGCCAATAATAAATCTAAGCTTGAAATGAAGCTAAAGAAGACTCAAGAAGGCTTAGCCTCTTTGATGAAAGATGATAATAAGTTGCTCTTACATGTGGGGGAGAAGGCCAAGCTCTTAATAAAAGCCAATGTTGCTTTGAAGACTGAGCGAGATAAAAATGAGAAACCAACTGGTATTAAGAGAAAGCTACAAGAAAGGGTGAACTAACTACAACAATAAATGGATAGGCTATAACAATAAGTAAAAAAGTGAAAGAAGAATAAACAAGATGCCTAAGCCTTAGCGAACATTGAGATGGCTAGGACTTGTCTTGCTGACAACTAGAAGATAAGGTACAAGTTGATTAGTACACACTCAAACATTGCTTTTGATTATATAGAGGATATTTTTCCTAATGTGAATGAGCAAGATGATTAAGTTAGGAATAAAATCATACTGATATAATCCCCCAACTAGTCTGGATTTTGTAAAAATTCTTTAAGTAAATGAATGACTTTTCTTTTTACATCTTATGTGCTTCTTTACTTAAGTGAAGTTTATTATTGAACCAACTATCCAAATAATACAAAACAAAAATTTGGATAACTTAGATATGAAAAAATCGTTGGAAACTATTGTTTAAGATATCATTGATCTTAACAACCAAGCTAGATAGTAAGGCATGGAAAAACATCCAAAGTGATGTATATGTTAAAGTATAGCTAGCATAAACATACCGAGCTAAATGGTAACGCTAGGAAAAATTGGCATTAAGATACCAATAAGGTAAATATTCTAGAAAAGTTAAATATAATTTATCAAGTCATAAGATTACTTGCTAGTCTTTATTTGTCTACTAATGAGTTTAATTGAGGGCTCTTACTAGCCCATAGGCTAAACAACTTGACATGTGTAATGTATAAGCATCATTCAGCTTAGTACATGCTTTTGTAAAATATTATTGGTCAACCAAGTAAGAATGTAGGAAAATGAAGGTAAGGCCCCTTTAATTGATTGAATATGAAAAATACAATGGATGAGAGCATGCTCAAATCCTTATTTCAAAAGAATAATTAAGGTTGTTTTATATGAACTATTTCTTAAGATTATCCGTATTCCATATATGAAGAATTGGTCTTCCTTCCATCATTTCAAGCTTTCATATTGCAAGGCTTGTGACCCATGTAGCTTTAAAAGGTCCTTCCAATTGGCACTGAGCTTGCAAACTACAAAATTTCCCTTAATTACATCAATTATTAAAAGACTCCCACTTAAAAAATTATAGAATTGAGCCATTATTTACTGATATATAGCTATCTAAATGGCCCCATCATCTCTTTTTTTTCATAAAGGAGATCAAGGCTGAGGTGCAACTTGACACCATTTTGTTCGAGCTTATGGTGAAGAACTATAAATGAGTCAAATATTATCTCGACTAGAATGACGGTTTCAGTCCCATATGCCAAGGACAATGGTGCCTGTCATAGTGTAGTCCTTGGGGTTATGTGTAAAGCCCATAAGATGTGGTTGAGCTACTTAGTCTAAGAGTCTTGTGCATCTTTAAGTCATTTCATTAGCCTTTATAGGTTGATCCTATAGGTGACCTCATTCATACCATTTATTTGAGAATGGGCCACCAAGGTGAGCCTCAAATTGATAATGCGGTCAACACAATAGTACTTGACCTATTCATAATCAAATTATTTTTCATTATCAATAATGAGGATCCTAGGGATACTAAACCAATAGATTACATGATCCTTAAAAACTCAAGTATTATGGTGGAGGTAATTACGACAAGAACTTCTGCTTTCGACTATTTTGAGAAATGATCAATGACAACTACAATAAAATCTTTTGTCTGATTGTGAAAAGGGTCGAGGACATCAATTCCTCCCTTTGAGAAAAGGGTCATGCCGAGCCAATAGATTATTGGTTAGTTAAGGATTGTTTAGGGATCGAGTTATGCTTTTAGCAAGCATCACACTTTTGTATGAGCTCTTTTGAAGTTTTTAAGCACGGAAGGCTAGAATACTCAGACAAAACAACCTTTCATATGAGGGTAGTACTTGTTTCATGTGCTCTACAGATACCTTCATGAATTTCTCTTAAAACTTAGTTTTCTTCTTCAATTGAAACACATCTAATCCTTGTCAATTCATATAAATTATAAGCAAAGGTGAGCATTCAGTTCAAACTAAATTGAGATGATAAAATTAAAAATTGAATTTTTAAAAAATATAAATCGAACTAAATCAAAGAAATTTTAAATCAAACTGAATTGAATTGATCTAATTCAATTTAATTACAGTTTGAATCGATTTAAATAAAATTTTTTAAATATTTTTAATATAAATAATAATTCTTATAATATATTTTAAAATATTTTAATATAACTAATAGATTTTCTTTATATAATCTTAATATAAATAATAAATTTTAAATTTAGTTTGATTTAATATAAGTTTAACTTGTTTTAGTTTAATTTTAAATAAATTCAATCAATTCGGTTCAATCAAGTTTTATCTAAAAATTAAACTAAATTGAATTAATCAAATTTTATTTAAAGAAATGAAAGTAAAATGAAATTATTTTTAAATTAAACCAAATTGATCAAATTGATATGATTCTATTAATTTTTTTTATTTTCATTGAATAGTACCCACATCTAATTATAAATAATTTGCAAAATTAAAAAATAAATAAATTAAAATTTAATTTAATTAAATATAATTTAGCAACAAAGTGCCAATTAGACTTCTATTTTATCTATTGATGATTACTTAATCATAATTCAAGAATAGTAGTATTACCACAACAAAAAGTGCAGCTATGGAGTGACACTAAATTAAGTTAAAGAATTTTAGACGTTAGGTGTTATATATATGAATATTGGTTGAAACTTTTTTTTTTTTTTTTAGAATAAACTGAAATTAAGAACAATGAACTATGAGAAATAATATTAAAAATATTATAAAACAAAATTAAAAAATAAAAAGCAGTAAATTTAATTAATCAATTAAAAATTTAAAATATACTTGCATTACTGCTAATTTTTTAGGCTTATAATTATTAAATTTCACAAAAAGTGTTAAATTTCTCTTGAAATTAAGAAAATTTATTTTTTATAATGACAAAATTATTTTAATGAAAATCAATGGAGTTTCTTTTTAAAAATTTGACGTGGCAATGTGTAAAAATTTTTTTTATTATTTTGTCCACGCGATGTTAATCTTTTTTCTTTGTTACTTTTTCATTACTCTTTTTTATGAAAAAATAATATAAAGCCAAAAAAATAATTTTAAAAATACAACATTGTGATGTCTTGACCAACATAAAAATAGATTAGGAAAACTGAAAATGTCCAGAAACAGTTCTCAAATCTAATTTCTATGGGATTTGATAAAATCAAATTAATCTTGCTAATAATGATTTTAAAAAAACACAATTTTCTTATGCCTAATTAAAAATTTATGGGAAGATTGATTTTCATTAATATATTTTGTATGTGTAACAATAAAATATTAATTGTAAAAAAAAAAGCAAAATTTGTTTTCAATTAAAATTTTGACACTTTTTTTTTTTACCCTGCAGCCCTGGCAATAGCCATTTCCATTCTATCTTAAACAAATGAACCGTCGGAATAGCTCCACCCCTTCTGTCTGTCTTCTTCTCTCCTGCTATCCAGCTGTAAATGGCATCCCTTTCAATTGGGATACAGCACCTGAACCCAACCCACCAACAATTCAAGCAACAATCTTTTTATCTATCCTCGCTTACTTCTTCTTCTTCTTCTTCTCAGTCTTGTTTCCGCACATTGTCTCTACACAGATTGAGACGTTCAAGAGTTCTTGGTAGTGGCTTTCTTGCTAGAGCTGAAGATAAAATTAGAGGCTCTTCTTCTTCTTCTTCGTCTTCAATTCAGGGACAAGCTCAACAAACCAACACTGAAAAACAGCTTCAGGTTCGCCGTAATCGTTTATTTTGGATTTTTAAGAGTACCCATTGACTTGTTTGTTATTAGATTTTTGTCGTGCTGTATGAGAATTTAATTTTTCACGAAATTTCCTTAAATGAACTACTTCAAATCAAACGAAAGATCAAATGTCTGATCCTGTTATTGAGATTTGCCATCTCATCTTTTGAATAACTTGTGCGTTCTGTGTTGTTGTGTATATGGGAACTGTAATTTCCATGCAGAAGGCATTATTAAATTTTTCGTCCACCTTTAGAAGTATTACTCTCAAGTATCGCTATGAATTTTGAGGTCTGGTTTCTATTTTGTTATATGTGTAGAGTGGATATTTATTGGTTGTTGGAAGTCAAGCGGAGGGTTTCTCGAATTTGTGAAAGGGGGTTTTATATTTTGCAGTACTGTTATCAGTTGAAGTTTTAGTTTGTTATATAGGACTAATGTATGCATGTCATTTTTGTGGATATTGTAGGTCCATCTTGCATTTTTGTTATGCCCTGCTGTTGTTTGCATTTCATATTAACTCATAGCATGTAATCAGGAGCTGACACCAGAAGCTGGGTTATGTGATCCCTTATGCTCACTAGATGAAACAAGTTCACAAGATTTTGAAGCTACTTACCAGCCAAAAACTGATTTGCTAAAAGCTCTTGCAGTTTTAGCAGCAACTGCAACAGGGGCTGCATTAATTTACCATTCCTGGGTTGCAGCCAATCAGGTTCATTTTTTTTTTTTCTCGTGGGACAATTCCCTGAATTTAATGGTTTCTCAGATGCGTACATGTATTATTGATGTTGAAATAATATTTAGTGGGATTAATTTTTCTGAGACAGGATCTTGCTATGGCACTCCTGTTTGGAATAGGATATGCTGGCATCATTTTCGAAGAGTCTCTAGCTTTCAATAAAAGTGGAGTCGGATTATTGATGGCTGTGAGCTTATGGGTAATACGAAGCATTGGGGTAAGATTCAGGTTTACTGCTTAATAATTATAATGGCATCTAATTTGGCTTCAAATATATAAATCCTTTTTCAACTATTGCCTATTGGCCACTTCCATATATGACTAATTTATCATGTATCCATACAGCTTATAAAACATACATAAATTGAATAGAGGCGTTTGGGATTCTTTAAACTTCTTTACATGGATTACTGATGTTCACACATTGATACAGCCCATATGACTAACATCTCACTCTTGGCTCGCTACATTTTGATGTCCAGAATTCACAATGTCCAGGAATGAAAAGATTTTATCATCTTGTAACTTATATTGCCCATCTAAGACTGTGTTTTTACAAGTTTGCCTGACACTGGATAGGTAACTAGACTTGTTGATTGATTGATTGATTGATTTGTACTTAACTGTTTGTGAGTGTGACACTAAAAGAGAACAGACTCATAAAGAAGTTCCATTTATTTGTTTGTGTGTGTGCATGTCTTTTCTTTTCCTCGTCTTTGAAGAAATTTTGAATCATCATATCTGTTGCCATTTATTGTGAGAGTGCACAATTATTTTTGTTGAAATAATTTCAGCAGTCATGCTTGTTAGTTATTCGTCAGAATGGTATAAACTAATAGATTGGTGCCTGTAATCAATTTTTGGTTGCATAATTTTATAATGGCTCCCTGGTAGTTATGCCATGAATTTTTAATTATGCATTCCTATATTTCAATCACTAGCACTTTGTAAATGTACATTAATCCAAAGTGTCCTCAGCATAATTGCCATGCATAATGTGTGTCCCTTTCTATATCTCATGGAACCATCACAAGTTCCTAGTAGCTTAGCCCTGGGCTCAAAAATCATATAATCCAGGTTGGGTTCTGAAATCTCCTCCTTTTCTACATGTACCATGTTGGGAGCTGACCATGACTTTCCTATGAAAAATAAAATATGTTGTTAAATATAGTTGTATAATTATTGCATGGAATTATATTTTTTTTATTATTTTTGCAATCAATGAGGAAAGTTGCAAGCAACAGTTCTTTTTCTCTCATGCATAAAGCTTTGGAGTGTTAATGATCAACTGTGACAAATGGTTTACTTCTATAAGATCCATATTAACTGCAATGTGTTTCTATGTTTGATAGTTCCTTCCTGTTACATTCTGTTGTTGTAAGTTTTGGCTATTCACTTTCTTAAGCAGGCGCCTTCAACAGATATAGCTGTTTCAGAGTTGACGCATGCTTTGGCAGAAGTTAGTGAGATTGTGTTTTTCTTGCTTGGTGCAATGACCGTTGTTGAGATTGTTGATGCTCATCAAGGATTTAAGCTAGTCACCGACAATATAACTACTCGAAAGCCAAGGACTCTGCTTTGGGTGGTTAGTGCTTTATTATGTTCCATATTCACAAGTCCTTTCTTTCATTTTTTGGTATTTTAAACTTATAATATAAGATTAAATCAATGTTGTGCACATATTGTTCGCTTGTGGCCAATACTTTCATCATTAGTGCTGATATTATTTGGTGGATGTCAAGAGGGTTATGGAAATTCCAATAGAGAAGATAGATAGAATGACTGTACATAAACCCAAAAAGCTTCAGTTGACTGTAGCATGAAATCGTAAGTTAAATGAACCTTTGTCTAGGGACTGGGAAGTTTTTTAGAACAGATTTTTTATTGGGTTTTACATTCCATTTTCTTTTAAACTTTCTTGTAATGCCTAGTTCTTTTTCCCTTCTGTTTCTTGTTTATCCATTCAGTTGATGTTAACAAGCATGGAACCACTCTGGTCGCTCTGTATATAGGAGTATCTCCCTTTTGATCGAAATTGGATCTCAAAATTACAAAGATTTTTTTCATTTCACTTTTCTTGCTCAATAACAATGTCATCCCTTTTCTCATTCTGATTATGCTTTCCTCAGAAGAGAAGTTCAGCAACCTATTTGATTCTAAATCTTTAGCTGTTTAAGGCTACTTATTGATCCTCATTTTTTTTGCTTTATATTTTTTTGTCAATCAGTGGAGTTTAACTGGTGATCATGGATATTGCAGGTTGGCTTTGTGACATTTTTCCTTAGTTCAATCCTTGACAACTTGACAACTACAATTGTCATGGTTTCTTTGTTGAGGAAACTAGTACCTGCATCAGAATATCGCAAGTATGCACTAATTTTACAAATTTATCTCACAAGAAAATTTCCCATGGTGTGAAATATTTATTTCTCATCATTTCTTGAATTCCCAAGCTCGTGCAAGTATAACAAGCATCATTTGTTGAAAATATTACTGTGGTCTGTTGGAATAGCTAAAGAATAGTTGTTTTCATGATTATTACAATCTAAAGAAAATACAGATTTCATCTCTTTTAATCAGTTAGGATTATTTTTTTTGTGAAATATCATAAAAAACTGTTAGGAAGCTTGGAGAGATTTTAGTCAACACTAGATTCACTGTGTGAACAAGGGAGGCAGGTGCCTCCACTGACCCTTCAAATTGGATATTTAGGGTTTTCTAATCATGTCTCTATTAATTTTGCTAACCTTCACTCCACTTAACCTTTTAAATTTTTTTTTTTTTCACTGTAATGACTTGAGCTAGATATAAATCCTTATTTTGGTTTATTACTACTATAATGCTAAAATATAGAAATAATTATTAGACTTGGCCTATTCTTTACATATATTATTCTTATAAACCCCTATATCTTGTTAATAGCATTTAGTTTTTAACTTGAGAATCATATAGTTGATGCATTCAGATAATGGATTTTTAAAATTAAAATGAATTTGTGATTTTTCTGCAAAGCTGATTTAGGCTAGGAAGCATATGGTCTGTCCATTGATGTATCTACTTTTTTTTGAAGGTTTGTTCGATCTTACTAGTCGCAATAGCAAACTATGGGAAGAACTATTTCTCTACTATGAACGTTGTAAAGAATCTTTTATGAATCATATGGATCTTACTAATGCATGTATATTGCCCCTTTGATAAATTTTCTGGAGGAAAAACCTTGAAAAGAAGAAGAAGAAGGTTTTCAAGCGTGAAAGTGGTTTGGTTTTCAATGCCCTAAAAAACATAAAGTTTCATTGCCAAATAAGAAGAGAGTCCTCTAGTGCTTCTAGCTAAGTGCACTGAAAATTCTTAGTTTATATATCCTATTGAAAGGATAACATTCTAATGAAACTTCTGTCACATTTAGAAGATGTCATATTGTCAATCCAATTTAAAAAAATTCCTATTCTTTTATAAGAATAAACAATTTACTAATTTAGAAGAAATTTGTTTACACTATTGGATATTTTTTACAGGCTTCTAGGAGCTGTTGTTGTGATAGCAGCAAATGCTGGTGGTGCATGGACTCCTATAGGCGATGTTACAACTACTATGCTATGGATACATGGTCAAATATCAACATTACCAACAATGAAGGTCTGTTCATCACTCTGAGGAAGACAAGTCTTTTTGTAAATTAACCTCATCTTTTGTCTATAGGATGCACGGTTTGTATTTCCATTTGATTTATCAATTTAGTTTTTGCCTTTTACACTTAATCTTTATTTTGCCATACAATAAAATGCAACAATGACAAACATGTGGTAAATGTATAAATTTCACTTCACATGAGAAAAACAGAAGTCAATTTACCAAAAAAAAAATGTTAAGTAATATTTTGCTCTTTGCCAATTGCAATGTTTTTTTTCAGCTAAAAATCGCTTATTTATCGTGAAATAGTGAAATAGCAAATAGCATAAAAAAGAAAACAACTTTAGCAAAGTAGTGCCTTACCTTCTAATATGGGGCTGGAGCAAGTGGATATAGGTTTTAGTTGTATCACTCTACAAATTTACAAGACCTATCAAAATACTGGATAAGTATCATTGTTTTCTGATTTCCTATACCTATTTGTATGTTGAAGCATGCCTTGCATTGAAAATATCATAGTTTTAGTGGGCATATTATAATCCTAGATGGTTTGGTTTATTGAACTGTGTATGCGTGGATGTCTATTCTAAGATTTACTCAGAATGTGAGGAATTCATTTGCAAGTCACATACACTTGCACACATGTCTCTGTTCTTTGTTCATGTGAGTGTCTGAGAGAGAGAGAGAGGAGAGAGAACAATGAGAATTAGGACATTAGCACTTAGATTTTTAGTTTCAGCTGTTCCAGTGAAAATGTTAATTCTTCAACCAGGAATTCTAAAACCATGTTCCTAGGCAATGAGAGCAATACGCAGCTGATTTGTTTTCAAGGGTGGAGAAGTGTTTGAAATTTATGTAATTGCTCACACAATCAATGTATGCTTGAATTTTAGAGCTTGAAAGTCAAAAGTCAAACTTTTTACTTGTAAATTTTTATTGTCTTTGAAGAAATTCAACTCCTCAGAGATACCAGATGGGAAAGTTTCAGTTCCATGTTTTTTTTTGCTTGCAGAATTTGCTAGTACCTGCAGCTGTTTCTCTTGCCGTTCCTCTTGCTCTTATGTCTCTCACTAGGTAGTCTTCTTGCATTGCCAAACTGAAATGAGCGATTGAAGCCCTGAAAGTTTTAGTTTGGCTTCACAGATATATTGATATGAGCTGTTCTTCTCCCATACAGCGAAGTTAATGGAAAGGAGCAGGAATACCCTAATGTTTTGTCATCTGAACGGATTGCTCCTCGTGGACAGCTTGTTTTCTCTGTGGGTATTGGAGCTTTGATTTTTGTTCCAGTGTTCAAGGCCCTTACTGGATTGCCTCCATTTATGGGCATGCTTCTTGGACTTGGAGTTCTTTGGATTCTTACAGATGCTATTCACTATGGAGAATCAGAAAGGCAGAAGTTAAAAGTCCCACAAGCTTTATCACGGATTGATACTCAAGGAGCTCTTTTTTTCCTTGGAATCCTTTTGTCTGTCAGCAGGTATGGACACAAATACAACACAAGCTTTATTTGGAAATTTGTGGTAAGCAAGTTTATGTTTGGGTTTCTTTACCAAGGCTTCTAAATTTAACAGGTGACAGTTAGTATTGTGTACCCTTCATTGAATTCATATATTATTGGTCGACAAACTTTGGCTGCATGTTTGCATGCATGAAGTATTTTTTTTTTTTTTCTTTCAATCAATTTGGTGTTAGGGTTGGCTAATAGTAAATAAGATGCATGCCAAACCTTATATGGTTTGTTAAGGTTGGCTATGGACCTTTTAAGTAGTTCATGCATCCCAGTTGTCTGCAAGTTTAAGGGACATGGCTGGCCGTGTTAATGATCAGTGTCAAACATGTTCAGCCCAGTTTGGTTGTTGAAACAACAGCGAACAATCTCTCTCAAAGACGGCTTCAACTAAATTTTGTTTCAAATCTCTTTGAATGTAAAATGAGCAGCTTTTCATTGGATGAAACAATTTGTATGCGAGCTCTTGATTTTGCACAAATATACAAGACTTCTCTTGGCGTCATCTCTTACGCTAATGTTGGCATTCTACCACCCCATCCTTCAAAGTTTCAGCTTTGTCAAAAAGCCAACCTGCTGTGTGGAAGTGAAAATTTTTCTTTTAGTTATACCAAATTCAAATTATTTTTCTTTTTCCTAGCCTGGAGGCAGCAGGGCTTCTTCGTGAATTGGCAAACTATCTTGATGCTCATATTCCGAATGTTGCACTCGTTGCAAGTGCATTAGGGGTCGTATCAGCAATTATAGACAATGTTCCACTTGTTGCAGCAACAATGGGAATGTACGATCTCTCCTCCTTTCCCCAGGATTCTGAGTTTTGGCAGTTAATTTCATACTGTGCTGGTACTGGTGGGTCTATGCTGGTTATTGGCTCTGCTGCTGGAGTTGCATTTATGGGAATGGAGAAGGTGGACTTCTTCTGGTACTTGCGGAAGGTATGTTCTGACATTAAATGATATTCTTTTGTTGACTAGTCTTTTTCTTTTTTTGATGTCCAAGTACAAGAACTTGTTCTGTTTTCAGGTGAGCGGTTTTGCTTTTGCTGGTTATGCTGCTGGTTTTGCTGCTTATTTAGCATTTCATAACCTTAACATCTCTGTACCCACAACACTGGCTGAGGTTCCATTCCTTTCGGGTTCATGATTATGGTGCCAATCGTTTCACATTTTACTGGATTCAAAGAAGGATGTAGAAATCTGTATAAGACTAATCTAGTAAGAAAGTGATAGAGATGCTGGGTGAGGTAGAAATCGTTCTGAGAAATATAGAATATTGAATGGAACATTGATCAGATATAGTAAATTATTTTGGCAACTGAGCTTAGAAAACAAGCTTTTCTCTACAACTTGAGATGTTGGCATTAGGGCTGAGCATTCGGTCGGTTCGGTTCAAACCGAACCGAATAGATCAAATTTAGTTTAAATTCAAATCGAACCGAACCGAAATTTACGATAAACCGAAGTAAACCGAACCGGAAAAAATTGGTTTGGTTTGGTTCGGTTTTCGGTTTTGGGCTCAATAGGCTGTTGGGCTTTTTTTTATCTTATATAAAATAATTTATTTTTAGTTTTTTAAACTCAAATTAAAAAAAAATTAAAAAAATCTCACAAATTCGATTTATTCGGTTTTCTCAATTTTAAATCGAATCGAATCGAAAACCGAATTTTTTTATTTTTTTAAACAGAATCGAACCGAATTTACTTTAAAATCGAACCAAATAGATCGAATTCACTCGGTTCGATTTTTCGGTTTCGGTTTCGGTTTTGCTCACCCCTAGTTGGCATGTCCTGTGTTGCCTAACCAAAAACAGACGTGGACTTTATACCTAGAACAGAGAATTTGGAGGGAGCATGTAACATGTTCAGAAACTTTTCTCTACAAGCACATGCATATGATCTTGTCAGCCAACCTACACGTGCATGCAGATATGCAATCATATTCCGGACCAGTACGAACTACAAAGTAAATTATGCTTGAATTATTCCACTCTTAACAAACATCGGAAGATGGATTGTTTATCTACAAGTGTTAATTTAACAATCAACCAATCTACCATATTGCTCTTGCCTTCACAGATGAATAAAAGTGGTTTTTGTAGGTTTTTCAACAACTGTAGTGTATCACAAATTCACCATCTTCTGGATGTCGGTGAATGTCTTCCCAATCAGAAGTTGGGAACAGCATAGCGGCAGCGAACATCTTGATAGCATCTCTGAATGATGTACCTTCATGTAATGCATGCAGTACAAATTTGGAAGTAGATCTCATTCTCAAGAGACTTGCATTTGAGGATTATTTACGGATTTGTAACAAACAGCAGACAATTAGTTAGGGAATCACGTATATATCTTAGAATGAAGAACAAGCTCAAAAACAAAAATGAATCAAGAGGCAAATTATACCGCAGAAGCACACATTCTTTATCTCTAAACTGATTATTCTTTCCCTCCCCAAAGGCTACAACAAGACACTCGGAATTAAAATAGAGCACTACAACAAAGTGATGATACCCATATTAAAAATAAGTAAAGCTACAAAAATTAATTTAGAATAAAGGATAAAAAGAGCACGACGAAGAATGACTAGTGATATCGCCTCACTACAAGTTGAGGAAAACAAACTCCTCAATAGCTGGGATATCCCCAATCTTTTTCAGGGTTTCTTTCTTGGGTTGCTCATCAACTCCAATTGCCATGACAGCCTGCTTTCTTGGAGCAATTCTTCCAACACTCATGAAGCTGACATTTACATTCTCTTCTCCCAATATGCTTCCCACCTTACCAATCATTCCTGGCTGGTCAACCTGTCGGCAGAGGATAATGCTACCTTCCAAGCTCACATCCACCTCAAAAGATCCAACCTTAGTCAGATGGGGAATTCCGTCCTTCACCTGTCCCTCCACCTTAACCTCCCCAGTCTCTGATATGGCACTGGCAAATTTGGATTCAACATTGGCAATTTGAACCTGGATAAAGTAAAGTGGACTCTCGGGTGAACCATCCAGTGTAATGCGTTCTTCAGCTATTCGTAGTCCTCTCTGTTTAGCAGTGAAGTCAGCATTAACCAAATTCACAAAAACACTGGATATGGGCTCAATCAGACCCTTGGTAATCATGGCCCGGAGCAGTCTAGTGTCAAGGTCATCAGGAGCTCTAGCAGAGCCATAAGTCACTTTGACAGTTTTCACACCACTTCCACCTGCTACTAACTGGACTGCCAACCTCCCAAGTTTCTCAGCAAGCAAAACATATGGTTTCAGCTCTGTTATAACCTGC
>CATIWR010260201.1:0-10377 GCA_949677035.1 Omphalea diandra | reverse complement strand
GATTTTTGACTTCCAACGGTTACCTGGGATACTTGTCAAGCTGTGATTATAGACTTGATTGCATCTTGAGTTACTTTGAAATTTGAGGTCGCAATTAAGACGTGACACACACCGCGAATTCATCTGTCACTTTTAAAGTTCTTCTTTTGGATGAGTTGCGGCCGAGAATGACTTTGTCATTTCATCTATTTGATTTTCTAGTAAGTCTTCTTATGGATCGCTGTCGTGAATCTTAGATTGCGGTCGCGATTTAGAAGTCACTTTACATTCTTTAAAGACTAAGAACTCTATCCAACTTTCAATTTAAAGACTAATAAAAAAAAACTATAAAACCACACTAAATTGAAATATTAGAATTAATCAATCCTCTTGTCAATATTAAAAGAGGTCCAAGACTTAGCGTTAACTACCCTAGTCCAACAATCTCCCCCTTTTTGATTTTGACAACTTAGATTGATCCTAAAGTGAAAATGATGCAGGAAAGTGAAGTTGGATTGTAATATGATTCAATGAATGCTTTTAACAAAATTTGCTAAGTATATCATTCATTCAATCAAAGGTGAATTTGATAAAAAAACAATAAGTACGTTGCTCCCCCTCAACTTATGCTATAGTTTTTCAAGTTATTATTTTCTCCCTCTTAATTTTAGATTTTCACAATCTCTCCCCCTTTGACAAGATGAAAAAGAGGGTATATAAGGAAAAAAAGAGATTCATGCATAAGTATTCATAAGGAGCAAACATAATGCAATGGATAAGAGAATAACATCAATCACATAAGATAGCAATGTTTACAAAGAAACAAGTTTTATATAATCATAATTGTGGGATCATAATATTTGTTAAAAAAAAACATAAGGAAAATGAAAAACAAATACAAAGGATCCCTAATCTAAAGTAGTGGAGAATCATCTCCGGAAGATGGTGTCTCTGTTGCTTGTTGTGCTCCCTCAGCTTTGTCCCTATCCTCAATGTTGTCTTCATTGCCATCCCCATCTTGCGAATCTTTAAATTCGATGAAGTTCGAAAGATGGCAATGAGGAACTCCTAGTTTCTCTTGGAGATTCACCTATCACTATGAAGATGTGAAAGGAAGAGGAACCTTCTCTTCATCATCCTCATTAGCTTGTCCAACTTAATATCAATGGTAGTAAGAGACAACTTTATCTTGGCTTTTGGTTGAGAAGGAAGGACTTGTATGTTGCCTTCTTTAATTTGAAGCCTCTTTCTCTTGAAAGCTTGGGAGGTTTCCATCTTCTTCGCTCCTATTGTACCAAGGGTATAGATGTATGTGTCCGGATGTATTGCCTTGGCATTTATGAGATAGGTTAGGTCTAAGAAGTTTTAAGAGGGAAGGACCTTCTTAGTGTGGAATTTTTATTTCTCCTCATCAAGTGCTTCAACAAAATGGTAGATGGTTGTTATGTGTGTGGGCAAGAGAAATTGGCTTTTGGGTTTCATACTCATATGGAATAATTGATCTACAAGGTAACAACCGATTTGGATGGGTTGGTTTTTAACAAGGCAAAACAAGAATGTCAAGTCTTTTTGAGAAACCTTCTTGTTGCCATCACCTCTTGCGTTGGCAGAGAAAGTGATGATGCAATGAAGGATCCACAGGGGTAGGGTTTTGATGTGTTTGGATAGAGAAGAGTGGAGGTCGTGTTTGGTTTTAATAGAAATCTCCAACCAAAATTCAGAGTAGATGATGTCAAGTGCAAAGATGATGAAATGAATGTGTTCTCCAACTTGTAAGTTGAAAAGGGAAGACAATTGGTCGAAGGTAATAAAGAACGGGTTGCTAGAGGCCCAAAATACTAACCCGTATTGGCCGACTCTAGAATCAGATTTTCGACTTAGTTACACAGTACACATAAACTCTCGTACAACCTCCTCATATTCGGGTTTATCTCGGAAGATGAACTCATTCCAGCCCAAATTGGAGAGAAAGGCTCGAATTTCAGCGTTGATGCCCAATGTCTCTAGCATGAATGTTGATGGAATCTTACTTGGGGGAATCACTTTGGAGGAGTTCGCCTTGAATCTTTCTTTTTCTTCCTTGGTGATTCCTTTCATGAGATGGAGGGCAGGAGGTGCAGAGGGTTGAGCCACTGCCTTGCCCTTGTCAGCCTGGGAGAATTTCTTGGGAGCCATAGCAAGAGAGGAAGAGGGCTTGAGAGATTTTTAGAGAAAGAAAGAGTGTTTGGTAGTGAAGTGATGAAAACACTGTTGAAAGGGGTATTTATAGGCTTGAAGGGGTGTGAAAGTGGTCATAAACGACAAAAAATGAATTAAATGAAGAGAGGAAATGATTGACAATCAAATCACTTAATTGTCTAAATGATTACTTTAATTAGTGTCTGCGAATTCATGAGTCGCAATTGTGAATTTTGGAAAATGTGAGTAATGAACAAATTTTCCTCAGGAAAAGGTGCGTCAACGGTTATATTTTTGAAAAACTGACCAAAATTCGAGGTGGATCGAAAATTTTATGACTGCGAATTGACATTTGACAGCCAGGTGAAATTGACTTATAATTCGCGATCGTTAATAATGAATAGCGACGACATATGAGTCAACAAGGATAAGAATGAAAAATTTTGAAAACATGTGATCCACTAGAAATAAATAATAAAAATGTTCATACAATCATCACTTATGCATAACACACATAACAATCAATCATAAGATCAAAATTTTCACTTTAGGGAGCTTCCATCAAGCATTCCCAATTCTCTCTTAATGAAGTTCATCCTTTCTTCATTTAGAGGTTTAGTGAAAATATCTGCAAGTTGGTGATTTGTGTCAATGAATTCTAACACAACATCACCCTTTTACACATGATATCTAAGAAAATGATATCTAGTGTCTATGTGCTTACTCTTAGAGTGTTGGATGGGATTATCAGAGAGATTAATAACACTTGTGTTATCACATTTAATGGGAATGTGATTAACTACTTTGCCAAAATCCTTCAATTGTTGTTTCATCCAAAGAACTTGGGTGCAACATTAACCCGCAGTCACATATTCAGCTTCTGCATTGGATAAGGCAACTGACACTTGTTTTTTACTAAACCACGAAACTAGGCATTCACCTATGAATTGGCAAGTCCCATAAGTGCTTTTTCTATCTAACAAGCTACCGCATAATCCGCATCTGAATACCCTATAAGACTAAATGAAGAGTCCCTAGGATACCATAATCCTAAGTGTATTGTACCATGCAAATACTTAAAGATCCTTTTTAACAACATTCAAATTAGACTCTTTAGGAGAGGATTGGAACCTAGCACACATGCAAACACTAAATATGATATCCAACCTAGAAGCAGTAAGATAAAGTAAAGATCTGATCATACCTCGATATCTCTTTTCATCTACCACTTTACCCGATTCATCCTTATCTAACTTGATGATACTGCTCATTGGAGTTTTAACTATTTTGTAACCATCCATTTCAAATTTCTTTAGCATTTCCTTTGTATACTTGGCTTGGTTGATGAAGATCCCTTCCTTGGATTGCTTAATTTATAGATCGAGAAAGAACTTGAGCTCTCCCATTATGATCATTTCAAATTTTCTAGTCATACACTTAGCAAAATCCTCACAAAGAGATTCATTAGGAGCACCAAAGATAATATCATCAATATAGATTTGAACGATTAATTAATCATGCTTATGTTTTTTGACAAAAAGTGTGGTGTCCACCTTTCCTTTCTCAAAATCATTTTTCAAGAGAAATGAACTATACCTTTGATACTAAGCTCTTGGAGCTTGTTTCAAACCATATAAGGCTTTGTTTAATTTAAAAACATGATTTCGAAAACAATGTGACTTAAAACCAGGAGGTTGTTCAACATAGACTTCCTCCTCTATAATACCATTTAAAAATGCACTTTTCACATCCATTTGAAAAAGTTTGAAATTCATATGACATGCAAATGCTAAGAGAATCCTAATGGCGTCTAATCTTGCAACGGGGGCAAAGGTCTCATCATAATCTATTCCGTCCTCTTAGTTGTACCCTTTGGCAACCAATCTAGCTTTATTTCTTGTGATGAAACCTTGCTCATCTAACTTGTTCCTAAACACCCACTTACAGCCTATAATTAGGTGTTCTTTAGGCCTAAAGATAAGTTCTCATGCCTTGTTTCTCTTAAATTGATTGAGTTCTTCTTGCATAAGAAGTACGCAACTCTCATCATCAAGAGCCTCGTCAATTGAATTTGGCTCAAGTTGAGAAATAAATGCAAGATTATTATATAAAAGTTGAGATCTAGCACTTACACCCTTAAAAGTATCACCAATGATTAAGTCCTTGGGGTGATACTTGGAGAATCTCTAATCTTTTGGTAGATCTTGTCTTGCCTCATTTTCTTATTGATGTTGATATTGGTCTTCATCTACTCTTGACGAATTACCTTCTTCTTTTTCTTTATCAACTCTCCTTGTAGAATCATCCAATTCTAGCTTTTCAAGATCATCTACAAGATCATCAACAAAAATACATTTCCCAATATCAATTTTACTAGATTCATCAAAAACAAAATTCATAAATTCTTCAACAACCATTGAACTTTTGTTAAAGACTCTATATGCTTTACTTGTGGTGGAATAACCTAAGAAGATTCCTTCATTAGTTTTGGAATCAAATTTCCCAAGATTGTCATTAGTATTCAAAATATAACACTTACATCCAAACACTCTTAGGCATGAAATCTTGGGTTTTCTACCATTCTAAAGCTCATAAGATATTTTATTGAGAATGGGTCTTTTGAAAACTCTATTTGCAATATAACATGAGGTATTAATGGCTTCGGCCCAAAAATAATTTGGTAAAGAATACTCATTGAGTACTGTTCTATCCATTTCTACCAATGTTCTATTTTTCCTCTTTACAACATCATTTTATTGGGGTGTTCTAGGAGTTGAAAAATTTTGAAAAACTTCATTCTCTAAACAATAATTTTTAAATGACTCATTTTGAAATTCCTTTCCATGGTCACATCTAATAGAGGATATGAAGTAACCCTTTTCATTTTGAACTCTTTTTGCAAAACTTTTGAAAGCATCAAATGAATCATTCTTATGAGCTAGAAAAGATACCTAAGTGAACCTAGAGTAGTCATTTACAAGGACTAGTGCATAATGCTTTCCACTTGAGCTAGCACTTCTAGTAGGTCCTATCAAGTCCATATAGATAAGTTGAAGTGGTTTATATGAACTTACAATATTTTTGGCTTTGTGAGAGGCATGGTATTGCTTCCCCATTTTGGCATGGACCATATGTCTTGTCTTTGGAGAAGTTTAGCTTGGGAAGTCCTTCCACTAACTTTCCTTTAGATAAGCTTTGAAGAAGATCCATGCTTGCATGTCCAAGCCTTCTATGCCATAACCAAACTTCATTGCTCAAAGACATAAGACACTTAAAAGATTGGTTAGCCAAATTGTCTAAGTCAATTGAGTAGGTATTGCCCTTCCTTTCACCCTTGAAAATAACCTCATCATCTACTAAAGTGCTGACTCGACATTCCTTAAGATTAAAGATGACTTTATTACCTTTGTCACATAATTGACTTACACTTAACAAATTATGTTGTAATCCACTAACTAAAAGAACATTATCAATTAAAGAACATATATTCTTACTAATGGTTCCAATGCCAATTACCTTACCCTTGGCATTGTTACCGAATGTGACATCTCCACCTTCTTTTTCTTTTAATGTCGTGAATAGTTTTCATTTATAGTCATGTGCTTGGAACATCCACTATCCACATGCCAATTACTTGATTTGGTGGTTGCAACATTCCCCTACACAACAATAGTAAGTTACCTTTTCTTAGGTACCCAAGCATACTTGGGTCCTTGGGAGTTAGAAGATGAAGGGCCCTCTAATTTGAGGTGAGCCTTTCTAATATAGCAATGAATATTAACATGTCTAAATCTCATGCAATAATGGCATTGGAATTTAGACTTAGAAGTCTTTCTCCTTTGCACAAATTTAGAATGAGTAGGACGCCTTCTCATACCTTGGTCATGTGAATGCATGCAAAAACATCTATGATGGGTAGGAGTAGAAAATTTTTTATGAGTATGACTATGCTTTTTATTGTAAATGTAGGCATGGTTAGCTCTTTGAGTTTTGACTCTAGAGCTTGAGAGAGTCTTCCTTTTGCCCTTAGGCTTAGGAGGCTTAGTGCTAGAAGTACTTTTTTTCCCAATTGCCTTAATGCTAGATGTTTAAGGTGCTGAAGATCTAACAAATGTGGTATGAGATGATAAGGAGGCTCCATTGAAGCCTAAACCATATCTAACTAGAGGTGGTCTTTGTGACACAATCAATGTATCCAAGGCTTCTTTTCCTTCATGAAACTTAGAGATTGAGCTTCTAAGCTCAATGACTTCTCCTTTAAGAGTGTCATTCTCCTTTCATAATTAAGCCATAGAAGAAAATGAAGTGGAAAGTTTTTCTACTGATTTTTAGAGTTCTTCATTAGAAGTCATCAACTCATTTACAAGATCACTAAGAGTCTTGTATTCATCTTCTAATTTTGAACACCTTTTCTTATAAGTTTTTACTTGTGACTTATACTTGTCACATCTTATTGTTAGAGCCTCTAAAAGCTCTTCATCTATCTCATCAAATTCGAAATCAGAATGAGAATAGGAAGAAGTACTTACCTCATTTGTAAAATCTTCTTGTGCCATGAAACATATGTTGGCAACCTCTCCTTCTTTCTCTTCTTCACTTGAGCTTTCATTCCAAGTGGCTGAAAAACTCTTTTTCTTCTCCTTGTCCCATCTCTTCTTCTTCTTTAATTTGGGACACTCATACTTTATGTGGCCTTGCTTGCCACAATCATAACAAGTGACATCATTGGATTTCTCTCTTAGATTAGGAGCTGTCTTTTTAAAGCCTTTTCTTTCTTTTCTTCTCTTGATCAACTCCTTTGTCCTACTAGAGAGCATTGCTAGCTCCTCTTCTTCCTTGCCATTTTCTTTATCACTTGAGGTGATCTCTACCTCCTTCTTTTTTGTTAAAGCTTTAAGAGCCACGATTTTTCTCTCTTTTCCTGGTTTGTCTCCTTGGCCTCTTAGCTTCTTCATTTGTTCATCCTTTTGTAAGGCTAACTCATGAGTTAAGAGTTTGCCTATCAACACATCGGTTGGAACCTTTCTAATCTCCAGATTAGACTCTTATATGCTGCAAACTTTAGTACCAAATTTATCTAGAGGAAGAGTTTTAAGGATTTTTGTGTTTACCTCATAGATAGTAAGAGCTTTTCCAAATTTCTTCATGTTGGTGACAATGGACAAAAGCCTATTTATCATTTATGTGATGCTCTCATTGTCCTTCATCATGAAGAGTTCTCATTTGGTGACATACATCTCCAAATGGCTTGATTTGACTATAGTTGTGCCTTCATGATAGTTCTCTAGAGTCTTTCAAATGGCATGAGCTGTTTGACAATGTTGCACTCTTCCAATCTCTTCTTTAGAGAGTGAGCTTAGAAGAATGGTCATTGCTCTCTTGTTCATGCCATTTGATCTCCGGTGAGCTTCAACCCATTCTTCCCTTGGGATTAATTCTTAATTTCCATCCACAACTCTGGTGGGTGGCTTCCATTCCTTGATGACCACGTCCCAACGGTTCACCACATCTATGTCAAGATAGATCTCCATCCTATACTTCCAATGAGTATAGTCTGTTCCATTAAAGTGTGCCTTGAGTTGTGAGTGGATTCCTTCTTGTGCCATGATCTTTGTTCACCCAATGAAGGTTTGATTGTGAAGCTTGTCTCTAATACCACTTATTGGCCCTAGGTACCAAGAAGGGGGGTTGAATTGGTATATAAAAATTAAAATTAGGAAGAAAGAAGAGAAATGAGTAGGAAAGAAACACATAATTTATAGTGGTTCTGGTATAAACAACCCTATGTCCATTCCCCAATTCTTAGAAATTGGACGTTCCACTATCTTTTAAAGGTGTTTTCAAGCTTACACCAAACTTTTACACTTATGTTTTGAAGGCTCACACAATAACTTATACTTTTGTGTTTTGAGGCTTACACAACAACCTTTACACTTATGTTTTAACAGGCTCACACAACAACCTCTCTTAGTGTTTTGACAGGCTCACACTATAACCTAATACAATTGATGTTTATGCTCACACCTAACAATGACTTAAAGAATAGAAAAGAGTGAGTAGCAAAATTGCAAGAGTTTTGTTACAAAGTTATCAATTCTTTTTTATTTACATCTCTTTGGTGAGGTATTTATAGCCTCTAAAAGAGATGTTGCAATAAAACTGGTGTAAAATCATCAAAGTGTGCTAGACAGATTTTCGCATTAAATGCTTGACAATTTTAATTCGTGGTCGCTACTACTCATTAGTGGTCGCGAAATCTAAATTCCATAAGAAAAACCTTATTTGTGTCTAACGGCTAGTCCATGTGGCAACTTCTGATTAGTTCACCAGGAAAATATAGTCGTTGCCTTTCACCTGCTCTTAAAAGTAGCAGTCGTGATTTCTCTTGTGTAAGACGCGATTAAGGACACAAATTCATCTGTCAAAAGTGTTCATCTTCTTCTTTTGGGTTCGCAGTCACAACCAATAAGTTCCCATCACGATTTTTGACTTCCAATGGTTACCTGGGACACTTGTCAAGCTGTGGCTATGGACTTGATTCCATCTTGAGTTACTTCAAAATTCACGGTCGTGATTAAGATGTGACACACACTGCAAATTCTTCTATCACTTTTGAAGTCCTTCTTTTGGATGAGTCGCAACCGAGAATGACTTCGCGATTTCATCTGTCTGATTTCTAGCAAGTCTTCTCATGGATCGTGATCGCAAATCTTAGATTACGATCACGATTTAGAAGTCACTGTACATTCTTTTAAGACTAAAAACTCTATCCAACTTCCAACTTAAAGACTAATAAAAAAAACTGCAAAATAACACTAAATTGAAACATTAGAATTGATCAATCCCCTCTGTCAAGATCAAAAGAAGTCCAAGACTTAGGGTTAACTACCCTAGTCCAACAGTGACCCATGCCCAAACCAATGGGTAAACAGAAGTCACTAATAAAACCCATCTTTAAGGGACTGAAGAAGAAACTCGATAAAAGTGAAGGGAAAATGGGTTGAACAGTTAACTCATGTTCTCTAGACATACCGAACAACCCCCCTAAAAAGCCATAGAGAATCACCATTTAACCTAGCATATGGAATAGAAGCAGTAGTCCTAGTAAAGATGGAAATGAATAGCCTTAAAGTGCAACACTAATCCAAATGTTAATAATGAAGGGGCAAGATTACACATGGACTTGCTTAAAGAATGCAAAGAACAGGTAGCCATCCAAGCAATAGCTTACAAGTCAAAAGTTGCTTCATATCACAATAAGAGGGTTCGTCAAAGATCCTTTCAAAAAGGGGTTCTTATATTTGGAAAAAGCAAAAATAAGCAAAAGAGATGTTGGGGTAAGAAAACTTAAGGCTAGCTGGGAAGGACCATACCTCGTCCAAAATGTGACAAGAAATAGAGTCTACCTATTAGCCACAACAGGGGGATAATCAATCCCAATATTATATAATGTAAACAATCTTCACAAGTATTATCAATAATAGAGGTATTTTAGTATATACTATGCAAAAAGGGTTCAGCTCCATAAAAAGCCATATTATTCTTTGTTCGAATAAGATATGGGTTTGGTTTACCAAAAAAACCATAAAATTATGCTAACTATAAGGTTCGACCAACCTTGAAGGCCTCTCAATCTTTAGAAGAACATGTTAAGCATGTAAAGTTAGTTTTTTGTGTTTTGATAAAGGAAAAGTCATTTGCTAACCTTAAGAAAGTTCTTTTTGTATAAACAAAGTTATGTTCCTAGGTTTCGTAGTAAGTGAGCAAAGGATCAAGTTAGATGAAGATAAGATCAAGGCTATCAAAGATTGGCCTAAGCAAAACAATGTTAGAGATGTGCATTCTTTCCATGGTTTGGCAAGTTTTTATAGGCAATTTGTCAAGGATTTTAGTAACATAGTTGTACCATTAATTGAGGTGATTAAGAAGAATGTTTGCTTCAAATGGGGAGATGCATAAGAAAATGCATTTTCTTTACTCAAATCTAAATTAACTCGTGCACCTTTATTGTCTTTGCCTAATTTTTCTAATACCTTCGAAATTGAATGTGATGCTTCAGGTATAGGAATTAGAGTTGTGTTCATGCAAGAAGGAAAATCTATTGCCTATTTTAGTGAAAAACATAATGAAGCATCCTTGAACTACCCAACCTATGACGAGGAAATGTACGCTTTCGTAAGAGCCTTACAAACATGGCAACATTACCTATTCTCTAAAGAA
>CATIWR010260191.1:0-10841 GCA_949677035.1 Omphalea diandra | reverse complement strand
AAAACAATTAGATCTCTCCCACTTGACATGTAATTCATTTTCCTCGATATTACTCTCACGAGCGGGTTTAGCAGGTTCATCATCACAAAGAGCATATTCTATCTCACTCATTCCCAAAACAAACTGAATGTCCCTATTTTTTTTTTTTTTTACCACTTAAATTTTTTGCAAGTCAAGAGTTTAATAAACGTAAAACTATTATTGAAAGTAAAGGAGATTGTTTGCACAAAACAAGAGCATGTATTAGAATTGGGCTATATACAAAAACAAATTTATAATTTACTCAATCTAGAAAATTCTGGCATCACTACATATTCCCCTTTGGGCAGAACATGCACATGCAATAGAATTTCTAGTTATGAAACTCACAATCAAGTTCACACCAGTTTTAAGAAATCTATCCCCTTTGGATAGACAGACTCTCTAGACTAATGCAACTCTAAGCACAAATAGTTTCATCTCAACAAGCCCTCCCAAAATCAATGCATCTAATAACCCCTTTGGGCAAGCTTTTAAATACATTAATTTGAAATTTTCATTCGAACAAGCACTCCCAAAATTAATGCTTATAATAACCCCATTTGGGTATGTCATTATATACATTAATTTGAAATTTTCTTTTCATTTCAACAAGTTCTCCCAAAATCAATGCATCTAATAACCCATTTTGGGCAAGTTATTAAATACATTGATTTGGAATTATCTTTTCGCAAAAATTAAAAACAACTTTACGAATTTCAATGGATGTCCCACTTTGGCGGTAACTCTCATATCAACCCATAAAATTATTTTTAATTAGAGATTTATTATAGCCCAATTAAAATACATACTAAACACAAATATATATTTCAAAAGATACATTAATTTTAAACTCATGATTATTTTCTCATATATGTGTAAAATAAATATTTATTATTTATTTTATCACAAAATTTAAGAAGTAGACAATTAATTATATATAAAAACTACCTATATATATATATACACACACTAATAATTATTAAAATGTATCATGATGAACATGAATTACTGTCAAACACAAAACAATAATATATGCATGTAAAGGCAAGTGGATGTACATAGACACATACATATATTCCATAAGGAAGAAAACACTTTATTCATTGGAACTAAATAATGATTAATGAACAGTAAGCATTTAAAACCTTGTCAGTAGGACTACAAACGTCCAACTTTGCCATCTAATCACAAAAACAAAAATAGAGTCTTCCAATATTTGAATCACATGATGAATAGTATGTTTGCAACTCTAAAAATAATAGTTATGACCAAAGACTGCTGGTGGCTTGGAGATATTAGTTGTTAGTCATTCATTCATTAACACTGTCAAACATCAAATAACAAAAAAGTCTAGCACACATTCAGAGGAGTTCATGTAATTACAAGAACATTCTCAGATATGAAAATTTAGATAGGCATGCAATGCTGCAATAGATTTTGCAAACTGTTGAGGAAACCTCAGCTGAAAACAGAAGAGCCGAGTACATAAATCATTCAAAAGATGGTCGTGTCTTGCCAATCAACAATAGCATATATTTTGGTGATAAGAGAACATCATGACTAGTAGCAGTCTTGTCTGCTACCCAATAATCTATTCGTTATTAGGATCTAAAACTCACCCCAATATCCAATGATTAACCTAACAACACTCGTGATCTTTCATGAAAGGGACTGATAGATCGATGATACAACAACATGTTCAATACCCATGGTTCAAAATAGAGTTTATATCAGCTAGAATTCAGCAATTACTACATATTGTGCTAAACAATAGCAAATAACACAAAAGAAAATCACCAGTAATTAAACATTAATTAACTGAAAGAAGTAATAATATTACCATAAAACAAAGTTTTGAAAAAACAAAAGTTGTTTTGGTTCGTTGAGAAAATAAGAGCACGACAAAAAAAAAAATAAAAAATTAACTGTCCCTAACTCTTTTATTCCCAAAAATACCTTCATCCTGTACCCCCTCAATTTCCATCCTCCCATACTCTTGATTTTATTATAAGAACTAATTTGCAATATTCACAATTTCAATTCTGGGAAACTTTGCAAACTTGGAATCAACTCTAATCAAAATTGGACTATGCAAATGATTCCACACAACTTAAATTAAAAACTTGATTTACTAAAATGCCAATGAATGCATAGCGCTGCACCCCAACCCCAGGGATTCCAAATGCTTTGCAAAATTACTGGAGCTGCAAATCTTGGAACATAAAATTTCAAGAAATATGTAACTCCACACCTATTTTGCAATTTCTAATTGCAATTTCTACAATTTCAATTCTGTGGAATTCAACACCACTTGGAACCAAATTCCCAAAATCCTGCTCTGGAAAATGTTATCTAAATCCCCTCTATAACCTCCTTTTCCTCCACCACTTCCACTATCACGGCCCGTTCCGCCACCTCTCAAGCTCCTTCCGCAACAAGGGCAAATTCAATGGGGTGGAACATAAAACTTCGGCCCAGCAGCCTTCTTCGAGCTACGAGGCCGTGAAAGCACCACCATCCCTCCTCCTCCCCCACTCTTAAAAAAAAAAACCCCCGACCCTACAAACACCCCATCACATCCCAACTGCGTAACCGCCTGCACAATCGCCCTAGCCAACAACCTACACGACACCATCTTACCACTAGTAGCAGCCCCAGCCCCAGCACCATCACTCTCACTAGTATCATCAACTGTATGATCACCACTAGTGGCTATCCGGTTGAAGAAATAGGAAGCAAAAGGGGAGAAGGAGGAGACTGGACTGATTGGAGAGCTGCAAATAGCGAGTAAAACGAGGAGAGAGAGAGGAGGAACAATGACCAAGAAGAATTTCCAATCGAGATCGGATAACCGTCTAATAATATACATGGAGGTTTCATGTGTAGTTTTGTGCATACCACTTTATTCTTCGAGGTCAACGAGGAAATAATCGTAGTGGCTGAATTGGTAGGCTTGGTCTTGTAGATGGTGTTAGATCCCACTCATACAGTAGAAAATAAGAGGATTGAGATAATTAAAAATTGAGGGGAGGGGTTTTGAAGGGATGAATTTTAGGTTTAGGAGATGTGAGGCCTCTTTTTTTTTTTGTACGAAACTCGAAAAAAAAAAAAAAAGAGAAGAAGGAATTCATATCAACATAGACTACATGAGGTATGGGTATGGTGAATTTCAATCCCATGAATTGTTGAACTAGTAGTTCTAACTAATGATGAAACTATGAGGAAATAACCACTCCGGCCAATTTTTTTTTTTATTAACAATACAAAATATTTAGAGTTCTAAATCATATACAATCTAAGCTCTAATACCACATATGTGAATTTATTCAGGATCTAGTACATGAATTTAGAATACCATTAATTTTAAGTAAAAGCAAAATTGCGTACTTGTTTGCGCTGCAGATCTGAAAACGAAAACAAGTCGCATACCTCTTTATGCGTTGAATCCCAAACTGTTCCTCGCCATTATTTCGATCACTGAAAATAGAATACTTGGATAACAGGTCAGAAGAGTTGAAAAAGAGAGCTAAGTTTTCCTCTCTTTGACCTTCTCATAAGACGACTACAATGGGTGTAGCAACTAGGGTTGTCAATCATCATGAAGGCAGGGGACCTCGCCTATTTATAATAATTTTAACAGGCCCACCCATCACAGATCCATGTTAAAATAGGTCTACACTGACCGTCTTCCATATCGGCCCACAAAGGTGTCACAAGCCCATAACTCAATTGATCATATTTTAATTGGGCTTCCCCACAAATCAATAAACTATATTATTCAGTCCGTTTTATAAATAATTAAAACCAACTCATAATTAATATTAGCTCACATAAAAAATTCCAACGTATAAATGAAGTAAGCTAGGTCTCCCATTTTGTCTCCCCTCGTCCTTCATTAGAGTAAGTGCCTACTTTATCTAAACAAGGAAAGAAGGCGTTGCTGCTATGCTTGATTAAAAAAAAAAAGACTTCCCCCTTTAGTAAATAAGGCAGAACATGAGGAGAATAGTAAGCCTCTAAATTTCACCCAACCACCAGCACCCTTGTTGCAAACTACATTGACGATCAACATGTGAGGGGCATAAAATATAATGTTTATCTATACCTCAAGTATACATGAGTAGTGACCTCAACTGTAAAGGGAAGACTACTTAGAGTGATCCATGCCATAAAGTCATTAAGTGTCAATGGTGAGGCATTCTCAGTCCTTATTAGTCTCATGTAACAATCGCAAAAGTAGGATAATAGGATTCATTGCTAAGGAAACCTATAAATGAATGTAAATTGTGCATCATCATCATCAATGACCCAAAAAAGTGAATAAAAAGATGATAAATGAAAAGCTACATGCAACATCAATAATATAATAGTGATCAAAGGAGAAATGAAAATATGTACATCAACAAAAGAAGTTTTTAGCTCCTCGTCACACCATACTATCATCCGATAGTTAAGCTCTATAGAAGGGAACCATAAAGGAGGCGAACACCTCAATATAGAGGGACAAGAGCATATGCTCAAAATCTCCTCCCATAAGAACATTTGAAGAAAAAATAAGGTATACATGCACCATGATGTCATATCTCTGGAATGGTTAAACCATACAAGAATTGTAGAGGTTTAGACACTTGTATGAAGAGCCAAGGAAAAATGGAGTAAGGCATAACCTTCTCTTATGTGCCGAACGGATGGCTAAATGAAAAAGTAAGCCACTCACACTATCATCAAGACAACCAGGAAGTATGTACCTTGAAAGCTAATTTATGAGGAATGCCTCCAATGCATAACTAAAAAAGAATAAATAAATATATAAAACAAAAAATAATTTAAAAGAGATAATATACATTTGTATATATATGTAAAAATAAAATAAATAAAGATAAGGATAAGGTAAAAAATAATGAGAAGACTAAGAAAAAGTCTAAACCATTTTTGCCAAAGCTTCACCAATAAATTTAGAGGTCCTTTTAGCCGTGTCCCAATCTTTAGGTAAGGCATGATGTCAAAAGAAAGTCTTTAACCAATGAGCATCGGAGCACTCACTAGTCCTGCTCCCTGACTCTTTATAAGATTTCTCTATCGTCCCTCTTAACATCTTTTTAGCTTTTTCTTTTCACGAGTCAACTCAATATCAGTAACAGAGTTCGATCCAAAACACTCCAGCACTAGTTTCACCCTCACATCCTCAAACGTGATAGTAAACTCACCCTATGCTACCATAAAAGTATAAGTGATGATACTCCATCGATTGAATAGATTCCTCCAAGCTGACTTATCTGAATCCATAACAATATTTAACTCATCGCTCAACCTAATCAGGTCAAGAACTCTGGCATAAACTAACCTTTTAGTTGCTTATATGTCTTTCACCATAAAGCTGACCCATGCTCTTTACTCCTACCTAATACAACCACCATCAACAACCCACCCCCCCCCCCCCAACCCACTGTACATATAATTCATGTCTTTCTAGCCTAAAGAGTAATGTTGACTTAGGAGTAATAGTTGTCCTTTGACCAGGCTGTCTGCCTACCATGCATGGGAGGCTGGTGGTATTGCTTATACGACTGACAGAAAAAATAGTATTGGGCAAACTCACCTTCATTGGAATGATCTCTTTCACTTGCTCAAAAATACAAGTGTGGATGTGTAAGTGTGAACATAAAAAGAGAAAAAAAAAAAAGATAAGGAGAGAAGAAGAAAAGTACTTTTAAGTAAGAGATAAGAAGATAAAAAGAGAAAAAATAGCACTTCCTTTAATAAATAATGAGCCATACATTTATTTACTTTGTTTACTAATAGACATAATTTCAGCATATATTTTAGGTTATAAATTAAGAGTTTTCCTTATTTTTAACAGGATTTTATTTTGAAATTAGTTTATTTTCTATTTATTTTATGTTCGCATAGAAATTTCTCAAAAAAAGAGCTGAAATTGTGATTTTCAATAGTGTTGCATGGGTCGTGATTTAAACCATGTATTGAATAAAAGAGTTGACCAGTCAGATTGTGTGTGGGTCATGATATGAACCATGCATCAGACCATGCAAGATATCGAATCCAAAATTTTAAACATAATTTCAATTTTCCTTTTAAGAGACACGTGACCTATTTAGATGGATAGAATTGGGTAAAAAAAGAGCAGTTTTGAGAGGGAAAAGTAGAACCAACATCTACAGTCAATTTTGAAGAAGATTTTGTAAAGATTGTGGAGCTTTCTCTTAAGGTTATTCATTGATTTTTTTAGCTTCCTTTAGAGATTCTTCAATTATATTAATGGATTCTTTCTCTTTTATTTTTTTTTTCCTTCTTTTAGGATGAACTAATTCTTCAATTTTATATATTAAGGTGAAAACCTAGTACTTATTCCATGATTATATAAAGAGATTTTACTTCAAATTATGTTGGATGTCTTGATTTAATATGTTTAAGTTTAATTGATATTATATGTGTGATGGCCACATATGTGCAATGCTTGAGACTCTAGATAATGAAGTGAAAGTAAAAGTTTAGAATTAGTCCTAACATGTTAAACAAGAAGATTGAGACCACGAAAATAGGTTTGACTTATAGAGATTTTAAATTATTATTCATTAAACTTAATGCATTGTTATTAAATTTTATGATCACGAAAATAGACATAATTTTAGTAATAATATACTAATATTCTCGAAAGAGAATATTGAGAAATTAAAAAAAATCATTTTCAAGTGCAACCTACTCACATTTGGAACAAAACCTTTGATATACTTGTGACATATTGTTATGGTGAACCTGAATTCCCTATAAATCATTTGCATATGAGTTTCTTTTCATTAAACTTAAGTTTTATTTAATTAATTGTGCAATTTCAATTTTTAGCTTATTTTTATCTTTATAATTCAGTTGCTAGATAATAGAAAAATTGAGCTCTATTAGTACTTGTGTGAATTAATCCTCATGCGAACAAACTTTACTTCACATTATAATACTTGTATGCATTTTGTACACTTGCAAAAGTTTCATATGCAATATTTACCTTTTAACCCTTATATATAAACGATTAAAATATCGATTAAAATATCTCTCCTCCATTTTTGTAGCAACAATAACAACAATAATAACAATAATAACAAATGCAAGGTTTTGCTCCAAATTGCAATACAATTCGCTACAGGGCAAAATATGGATGGCTGAAAGATATTGATGATAATAAATTAAGTATATTTGTTTAATACAGGCATGAGACTAGTTAGTAAGACCTCGAGCCTTGACTCATAGACTTATGTTAAGAAAAAGCCTTTTCAAACGCTATTACTTTTCACTTTATATAAACCTTTAACGATTAATAAGTATCGTCAAATAAAGGGTTATGATAAATCTGGCAATACCATAAGTACCTTTACTTTTACCATTATCAAGGCAATTTGTAGGTATAAATCCGAAGACACATTTACCACATATTGAATAATTTTCTCTTTAAAAGACCATTAAACATTCACCTTACCTATCAACTTTACCAACTCCTTTAAGCTCCCATATTGTATCCTTTACCACTCTACTCCTCATATACCATCACCTTTATATACGATGTCACAAGACATGGAGTGACACTTCCAATCCAAATTATATATTGCCTCATTTTACTTTTACAACCATCATAACCGTCTTAAAGCTTTTTAATAAAAGCTAAGGAATCTGACTTTACCCCTAAATTTATAAAGACATAATCCTATGCAATCATTACATCCTATGCAATCATTAAGCCATGCGAAATAGAGTGGCCTTCCCCTACTTCAATCTACTTGGTAGTCAACAACCTCTTGCCTTCTAAAACAATCACCTCTTACATCTCATTCTGAATCATAGCATCCATTGCTACTTTCTATCCATGAACAGTTGCTTAAAAATAAGCTTATAAAAACCTAAAAGAGGAGGAGTCCAGCCTTGATGCAACTCGTTCTGTTGGGTAGGAGAGGAAGAGCAAGATTTTTGGTTGTCCTCTAATAGGTGTAAGCCATCATTAATCACCTTCGACAGATCACAAATACTTTTGCCTTGCACAAGCTGGTTGCAATCAAACTAAACGTTCTATAGACATGCAACAACCTTCTCAATTTGCAATGAAGGAAGACAATGATGTAAACTTCGAACCAATCCATCATATTTGCTCTTAAACCAATCCATCATATTTGCTCTTTGGCATATATCCATATGCAAGCCTAAAAAAGGGACCAACCATAACCTTTAAACCCCGTGGCATTCCTGAAAGACATGAATGACTCTCCTTGTGCATATAACAATCAACACACTCATCAATAACATCTAAACCCCTACTTCTTAATAATTGGAAGCATAGAGGAATTTAAGATAAAAATCTTTATAGAAAAACCTTTATTTCGGGTGGGAAAATGACTAAGTGAAAACATCATCTTAACAATTACTTTAACTTTAAGCAGTTGTACCTTCCTCATTTAAAAATCATAATCAATTAGCTTAGAAACTCTAGCATCAGCACCCAATACCCACTATACTAGTGGTTTTTGCAGGCTTGTATCCACTATACATTTATCCTTCTAAACCCTAATAGAAGCACCAATACCCACATGCCAACATAGATGATGCCTCAAACATAGCTCAACCTTCAATAATACTTTGTGCATAACTACAACTATTTAAAAGTTTTGCTTCTAAGGAAGCAATATGTGGAAATAATTTGCTTTTAGAACCCTCACACATAAAGAGTCATAACTTTGAATCAATCGTCATCCATGATTTGCTAATAAAGCTAGATTAAAATGTCAAAAATTCATTAAAAAAAAAACCCATTCCACCATGCTGTTTCACATCACATAATTTATCCCATCGCAATTAATGAACATTATAGTCATAATTTCCATTGTTCACCAAAATTGTATACTAATTTTTGAGTTTCAAAACAAATGGAAACAAGAAAGGCATAACATATGATAGAATCACCTGGACCACTAATTTGATAAGAACTTCCTTTCTATCTCTTGAAAGTAATCGCTTCTTCTAAACCTGTAGCTTTTTTTAGATCCTTTCCTTAACCGAATTAAAAATCTCCCATTTTCATTTCTCAATAAGAGTTGGCAATTCTAGATTCCTATCCCATCTCTCGTCTCCACCGATACATTACAACTAAATGAGATTGCTGATTTTGCAAAATTAATACACTGACTTGAGACTAATTGGGACAAATATTCTTAACCTTAATACATTTTGCTTGAATCGCTCTACCAAACAAAATGACATCATTAACAAAAAGGAGATAAGTAATTTCTAGGTTTCACTTGCAAACTCGATCATCATGAATATCTTTTCTAACATTCAGCTTTTGTCAACAAAGAAAAAAGCCCTTTTGTGTAGAGCATAAATAAATAAATAAAAATTGGATCCCTTGACGGATACCCATAGTTAGCTTCAAATAATCTTTAGGTTGCCAATTAATTAGAGAAGAAAGAGATAAAGTAATCAGACAAGTCCTAATTAGTCTAATAAATCGATAAGGACATAATTTGTTTCATAACTCTCTCCATATGTTGCCACTCTCCACGATCATAAGTCTTGCGCATATCTAACTAAATGCCAAACAATTTTTTTTTGTTTTTTCTATATTCATAAAATGAAACAAGCAATTAAAATTGTGTCTGTAAGATTCACTAATAAGCTCAGGTAGAACACACTTTAGCCTATTTGCTAAAACTTTTGACATGATTTTGTAGACCACATAACAAAGGCTTATAGGATGTAAATCAAATAATGATTGAAGGGATCTTACCTCTGATTGAAGGGATCTAACCTTCAGGATTGAAATGGTAAAGTTATGATTCAGATTAGTAAATATATAAAAATCGTTATTTAGAAAGTTGAGGACATCATTACCTATAGTATGCCAAAATTTAATAAACAAAAGAATTGACAACAAAAACCTCCTCAGTAGTGAAAGGAATTTGAAATGATTGGATCATGTCCTTATTCAAAGGCCACTAAATGGTAGTAGAGCCAAAGTAGTAAACAAATTTGAAAAATATTGAGACACCACTCTTTTGATCTCATCTTCCCCTTCCATCCAATTACTCTCCTTATCCTTTAGTTTGTTTAAATGATTCCTTCTACGCCACCCAGATGCTTCCATATGGAAATATTTTGTATTCTTATTCTCCCTCTTCTAACCAAAAGGCCTTTGATCTTTGCTCTTGTTTAAGCAACTGATCAATAGAATTTTGAACCTCACATTGTTCAACAACCATTTCCCTATTCATACTTATGGACTTGAGATACTCAAGTTGTTCAAGTTGAGCTTTTAATTTCCTTAAAACATGTTTGCAACTGACACTAGTTTATAGAGTTAGAGCTTTCACACAATAAGCCATTTTTTACAAATGACAGACCGAAATTGAGAACTTATTTAATGATATTATGATCAATTTATTAATAGTAGATTAAGAAATATATTTATAAATATTCTTAATATTGATTATTATATCCTTGTTTTCTTATTTATCTGTTTACTTCTATTAATATAAGTAAATTTATTTTTAAAATATGCATATAAATTTTATTCTCATTAGTAAAAAATCTGAATTTGCCACTGGTTGCAAATATAGACAATAAGAATTACTATTTTATTATTTATGAATAGCAATAGTTCTTAGCATTTTACATATATTTTTAGTGAACAAAATGTTACTCAATATTTTTTTTTTCATATTTTTCAATTAAATCTCTTGAGATTGCACCATTTTTCATATAAAGTTTTTATTTACTTATATATATATATATATATATATATATATATATATATATATATATATATA